>MDKJ01352415.1:0-13405 GCA_005239525.1 Nicotiana knightiana | reverse complement strand
TATATATATATATATATATATATATATATATATATATATATATATATATATATATATAACACAGTTATATACCGCGCTATACCTATTTAAATAAATGGTGCATTCTTCTTCCCCACATTCGAACACTCCCCCATTTTTATAAAAAAATTACAGCAGTCCCCTCCCCCTCCAAATTTCATCCCAAAAGAATTTGTAGTGGACCCCACCCGTCACTCAAAAAGATAAGATAGTAGGTTCCATATCCTACCCTACCCTTCTATTGTTATGGTTTCCTCGTTTCGGGCTCAAAATTTCAATTTCATCGACTTTCTGAAAAATATAAATCGAGATATTCCGATTTAGTTTATGTTGAAACTCGTATAATAATGCATATTAGTTGTTTTGAATGTGTTTTCATGTTGTTTTTTATTTTTTCTTTTTGCGATTAAACTAGTATTTATTTTTATCCGGACTAAAATATTAGTGTTCTAAAAAACTATGTAAAAATTGAGAAATCATTATTTTTTGTTAATAAAAATGTTAATAAATTTCTTTTACTGTTTTATATGTATTTTCGTGAATGTTTTGTGATTAAAATGTATTTGTTGTTTTTATCTAGTTTAGATTATTTATTTGCTTAAAGACTAGTGTCCTTTTAGCATAATAAAATGTAGAGCTTTTTAGCGTAGAATCCCTGTAGTTTAAGTATCTCTTATACTGATTGATCAAACACAAACTCTGTCCAATTTACAAAAATTAATTACTTAATTTACAAAACAAACATATAAAATTATGAAAATATTAAAATTGACACACATAAGAATTCAGGATAGCTTGGTGCTACTGGGCCTCAAATATCGAGCCTGGAAACTATAATTATATACTCTGCCCAATTAAATATGATAAAAAATAATTATTTAATTTACAGATCAAACATACAAAATTACGAAAATAATAAAATTAACATATACAAGAATTCAGGATAGCTTGGTGCTACTGGGCCTCAAATATCGAGCCTGAAACCCATACGTACATACTCTGTCCAATTAAATATGATAAAAAATAATTATTTAATTCACAGATCAAACATATAAAATTACAAAAATAATAAAATTGACACATACAAGAAATCAGGATAGATAGGTGCTACTAGGCCTCAAATATCGAGCCTGTAACCCATAGATATATACTCTGTCCTATTAAATATGATAAAAAATAATTATTTAATTTATAGATCAAACATACAATTAATATTGTTTAATTTACAGTAAACGACATGGACGTGCCGCCTATGCATCCCGGACCTGTCTCCGATGAGCTATTAGTGTTATAGGGCGATCATAGGTCTGCTTACATATGAGAGGGAGAGTTACTGGCCTAGACTCTCCGAGCTAGGAGAGTGGATGACCTGTGGGATTTTATGAAAGACAGAGTTCTCCATCCCCGTGTAGTTCAGCGCCTGCGGGATACGAGTTTCTACAGGATATTTGAGATCGGGCTGCTGCAGCTTGACTGGTCTTTGATCACGGCCCTGATAGAGCGGTGGCGACCGGAGACGGACACTTTCCACCTGCCCATTGGCGAGGCCACAATCACGCTGCAGGACATGGAGGTTTTATATGGGTTGCCCATTGATGGACTGCCCGTTACATTGCCTCAGGGCATGAGAGAGATGACGCGTGGCTAGTATTTGGACATGCTGTTGAAGTTCACTAGCTTCAGGCCACAGGATGAGACTGCATACTCAGGGGTCAGTCACATGATTTTGACAGCTATTAGACAGCATTTGGAGATATTGCACCCCGACATCACCGGCGAGACAGATGATCTACATAGTCACTGGTATACCAGGTTGCTACTGCTCCTTCTGTTTGGTGGGGTCTTGTTCCCGAAGACTTCGGGGAACCTAGTTAGCTTGCGATTTCTTCATCATCTTCAGCTGCTAGATGATTTACCCCAGTACAACTGGGGTGGTGCTATTCTCGCCTACATGTACATGCATCTGTGTCAGGTGAGCATGGGCACCCAACATGACGTATGTGGATTTTTGCCGCTTCTACAGGTGAAAACATATTCGAATACCTCTGTTCATTCTTTCCAATTCTATCTAGTCAAACATTATCTTAAACTTTACGTCAACTTTGTATATTAGGTTTGGGCCTGGGAGCGGTTCCTGCAGTTGCATCCACCTCTACCACCATTACCTCCGGATGTACCACCTCCGTTTCTCCCTCTATATAGGAGGTGGGTTCTCCAACATGGATATGTACGAGATTACGATGCTCGGCATAATGTCCCCCTTTGCAGGGATGTGTTGGATATGCTGGAGGGCGCACAGGTAAATGTGTACCTAAACTTACTTGGTATAGCTTCACATATGTTGCTCATACTCACGTTTTCTGTTGTTATTTAATAGTTCATCTGGACGCCATACAACGACGACTTGATAGGTGGCCTGCCCAATTATTGCTCGGCCGGTCGACTGATTTGGAGCACTTCCATCCTGCTGATGTGCCTCAATATTGTGGAGTATCATGCCACGGAGCGGGTACTTCGACCGCTTGGCCGTCCGCAGTATATACCGAGGGGGACTACATGGGAGGCTACACATTATCAGCGGGATGATTGTTCCAGGGTGGATGACGCATATGTAGCATGGCTAGAGGCACATGTCCATACTTGGGACCAGCGAGCTGACCTGATTCTGCCCTCCTTCAGAGATCCAGACGGAGACTATTCAGCTCTATAAGCCCTGGTACCACCGCGTTACCCGACTTTTTGTCAGGAATCCCATTCATCAAGCTGGCGGTCGGTACATTCCATACTCAGGGCGGCACGAGGCCGTGGTATGTTTCTGTTATTATTAATTATATAATTATAACTTAGTGCAATATCTATAGTTTACATTTTATATGTTGTGCAGGATATTGGACTACATATAGTCTACCAGATGGGATTGCAGATGCAACAACATTCCGGTGAGGGAGAGGCCGCTTTGCACGATTATGGCCGGCAGCTTGCAGGGGTGGCTGCCCGAACACTGCAGCGAGCTCGAGAGGACCAACGCTTGGGACACGACCCTGCTTATGTAGTGCTAGAGCCTTACCAGCGAGGCAGGGGTGTCGCACGAGGCAGGGGTTCCCCTCGAGGTGGGGGTGCCCCACGAGGTAGGGGTGTCGCACGGGGTCGTGGTGGGCGGCGAAGAGGTGGTCCCCAGCAAGGGGGCATGAAGGCCCATGTTGATGATGTTGATGCTGATCTGTCGGGTGACCTACATGAGCCGCACGAGTATCCCAACAGCATGCCGTCATACAACATTGGGATGCTTCTCACTCCAGGAACTTCGCAGGTGAGCTCGTCAGGTCCATTATTGATCACGGGCACGGACCTTACTAGAGAGGATTGGGATTCATACTTCCCAGGCCCATCGACCGATGCTGAGGATCGACCGACCCGATATTTGGATAGTGGGAGCCGGCAGAGTTATGGCTCATCATCTCAGGCGCAGGAAGGTTTTATTAGTATTAAATTTAGATTTGTTTTTACTTTTCTCATTTATTTTCCATAACATTATTAATTTTCTTATTAAGGCTTCATCCCCGCCCGTCACGGAGGCCCCTTCGTGCGATGCTGACATTGTTGTGACGGATGATTATATTCATGAGCCCGATGAGATCATGGTAAGACAATCTAAATTGTTGTGACTTAATATATACTTTCCTATACTAAGCTGACTTATTCTTCCGTAGGTTTCTACTGGACCGACGACCCCTTCTACCGATTCTGCCAGCACCACTGATGATTATGCTGCATCGCATCCTCCTATAAAGAGGCGACGTGATGAGGATGATCCTGATAGCGTAGCCGGGCAGAATGGGATGCGCCTCAGGCCAGCGGCTGCGTTGAAGCACAAAGGATGTGGGACACATTGTTTTTTTTTTTTTTTGTATTTTATGTAAATAATAACAACAATTTTTATGTTTACATAATATGCGCATTATGTTTTTATTTTAATACTACAACACAAACATAGGAACTTAACATTGTTTAAATTCAGTACAACTAATGAAAATACATGACCCGAGAAACATAAAGATAAAATAGTACACTCAACACATACATGTCATTGTTTAGTCATTGTTGCACATTATTTTCTGCCCCAACCACTTTAATTTATTTTCCAGCTTATTTTTTTCCAATTCTATCTCTTTCAGTTTCTCCTTCAACTCCGCAATTTCTCGTTTCTATTCTCTTTCATATTCCCATTGTTTTAAGGTCAAATTATGAAGAAACTTCAAATATTGTTTGTAGCATTCCTGATTAGAGGGATCATCAATCCATACCTCAAAATTGCAAAAAATTTCGTCGACAACAATATAAAACTTGTTCACACACATCCAATAGCGGGGTCCAACTTCACCATCATCCCAACATTCCTTCATCATGCATTTTTTGCCACACTTGGTACCTTGGTACAGAAAGGCATTCAGAAATTTGTTTTTCGCCGCACTCGCACCTAGAATGCGCCCGTTATTTATAGGCAAGGCAAAACACATAATGTAGTATTTAATCGCGCTATATATATTCACATAACATAGTATTTAACCGCGCTATGCTTTGCGTGTAAAAGATTCTGTCGGATACAAAATAGTTTTTTTTAGGCGGGCAGCTTTTCAGTTCGACAGGATAACACACATAACTTAGTATTTAACCGCGCTATATATAATCATATAACGTAGTATTTAACCGCGCTATGCTTTGCCCCCATATTTATCAAAAATCTACCTTTAACTCAACTATTTTTGACCTATATTTATCAACTATATTCACATATTTTTCCATTTTTTAATCTTTTGATTACATGAACGGGAGGGAGAAATGTATTAATTTACTCAACTGGAAATGTTAAATATCAATAAGATTTAACAAAAATGGAAACATAATTTTATTTGATACATCTTCCAACATAAACAAAACAACTACTTATTACGACATAAACTCATTGATAGTTGGGTACATAGTTACGACATAAACTATGGGTGGGAATGTATTTACCCACTTTCCACAGACCTGTGTTCTTCTTGGTCGCACGCAACATCCAATGACAACCCATAAACCATCTGCGACAAACAACCTTGTATACCTCCGGAGTTGACTCCCATACCGTCATCTCATGTCACTCTTTTACGTTGTGCATTTTTGCGCCTTTCTTAGGCGTGCTTTATCATGAAAAAGCATGCCTTTTGCTAGTACCGTTAGTCTAGAATCATCCCACATTGCTGTTCGAATTTCATCAAAATCCCTTGTGAGAGCATCCACATCCGGCATACTTGGCAAGTTATCAAGGTAGGAAATCTTCCTTGAATGAAACGACACTTGGGACTCGTACACTCTTGGTCAAACGGGGGATGGATCATACTCCCTCGTCAAATTAGGTCCTTCATTCTCTTCCTTCTCATCACCATCCTCACGATGGAAGGGTGTGTCGTCTCCGGAATCATCGGCATTGTTGTCATAATCACTGTTATCTTTCTCACTCTGTGCATCTGCCAGATCCCAATTTAATATGTCATCTTCGGGAAATTGAATGAGGACATGCGGTTCAACTTTCTCGTTTTCACTGCACAAACAACAAAATAATAAGCTACTGAAATTAATAAATGCTTTCCATATAGCTGTATCACTCCACTTACAAGTCGTAATGTGTTGACATTCCATGATGGACATTTTCCTGTTGGTGATGATTTGTAAAATTCATATCTGGCCGATATCCCTTGTGGAATATATGAGCGTTAATACAAATTTAATACAACAAAATATACATCATAAAACAAAGGTATATTGAAGTTTATCGCTCGTCTTGTGGATTATGTAAAGTATGAGAGAAATTATTTCCTCGTTGCTCATTTGCCGGTGGTGATAAGTTTAAATCAAGGAAAACTCTTTCATCCGAAACCTGTCCGGCAAAAACTTGTCTAGAATAACCACTCGATGACTAGGGGTTATCCCTATTATGCACAACCTCATTATTGGGAACGTCTTCAACCTTGATGTACATTTCCAACATTTTTATTACAAAAAATTTTTGATATTCGTCCGGAGTCCTCAAAAAATCCCTCAAAGTTTCATCATCGTCGATGTTAAACTCAACGTAACAAGCAACCCCTTGTGGAGTGACAGAATACAGATATCTTCCGGTTACTTTAAGGTTCACCGAACATTTTCTCACACATTTATTACATAACAATGATACCAATCTATCATACTCCATTGTAAGTGTAAATTTAACATGACACTGTGGAGATAAACTATAACTCACAGAGTTATTCACCACGACAACCTCACCCCACCCTACCCCACCCCCACCCCCCAATATAGTGAAACCCTTATTTTTCGCTCTTCAGACATTATGAAAAATTCTTGAGAATTTAACAAGAAGAGAAGTTTGAACAGGAGTTAAAATATTTTTTGAATAGATTTTTGTAAAATCCTAACGCCTTTAAATAAGGCAATGCCTAGCTCGGGGGGCTGAATTTTTGAGGTATAGCACTCTTTTAAAGAGCGCTATACCCATTTGAATTATTGTTATGTCAGTTAAACGCATGAGACTTATTGGTGGGCCCACAAAACAGGTATAACGCGCTTTATAACTTTGCTATACATATATAGCGCAGTTATTATAGGCGCTATACGTATCTGTCATATTAGCCAAACATAGCGCGGTTTATACATGTGTTATACATATATAACGCTGTTTTAAACCGCTCTATACTTTAACGGTCAAAACACCGTTAAAATATAGCGCGATTTAAAACCGTGTTATATATAGAATAGTCACTTTTTTTATACACATTTATGTCACACTTGTCCAAAAAGACCTTATTTAGGTTCCGGACTCCTTTTTAAAAGCCATCCCTATTGTCAAAATCTTAGCCATTGGAGAACATTATGAACATAAAGAAGAAGAAGAGAGAATTGGGAAATTTCCAACTGATTCTTACAACTCCAAATAACTCAGTATATACAAGCTAATTAAGAAAATCGAAAATAATAATAGAGACCCCCCAACTTCTAGTGATTACAATAATGCCCTGTGATAACAAGAATTCACTCCATTGTTTGTTGAAAAATTCCTTTCCATTGTCTGTTCTCAAGACCTTGACAGAAGTATCAAACTGTATTTTAACCATGTAAACAAATTGCTTCAGGAAATAATAGTTTCATTCTTAAACTGCATCAAGAAAATCCAAGTTGCTCTAGAAAAATCATCTACAACTGTAAGAAAGTAATGCTTCCTATCATGAGTGCTCTTCTTATATGGCCCCCATACATCAATGTGAACCAATTCAAAAGCTTTAGCACTCCTTCTTTCACTATTAGGAAAGCTAAGTCTAGACTGTTTAGCTAAAAGGAAAACAATACATTTATTTTGCATATCACTATCTACTTTATTTTGCAAAAAAGAGACATGTTGCATAATAGGAACAGAGGCATGGCCTAATCTCTCATGCAACAAACATGCTGTTTCACCACTTGGTCCTTTCACATCTACATTAGCTGCTAAATGTCTGACTCCTCTTCCTTTTAGTATATGCAAACCTTCATCTTCTTTACCAATCGCCTTCACCCTGCCATTGTAAAGGTCCTGAAACACACATAGTGTAGGTAAAAAGGTGGCAACACACTTTAGATCTCTAGTTAGCTTGGACACTGACATTAGATTAAACTTGAAATCAGGAACATGTAGAACATTCTCCAGTTTATCAACATCTGACAAATATGAACTTCCCACATGTTCAATTTTTGTAGTAACACCATTTAGCAATGTTACTTTATCTTGTGTCCTGTCATCTATTCTTCTTACATCACTCATTAAATCTAAAGTAGATGATATGTGATGTGTTTATCCTGAATCTACAATCCAATCATCATTCCTTTTGATTGAAACATACACACTGGAAGATAATGTAGTGATTATACCTGAAACAGTTGCTTACTTTTGAGTCTTAATGTTGCTTGGTGGTGAGTCTTTGCTGAGCAAGTCTATGATCTACTGGTATTGTTCTTCTGTGAAAAATTATCTTCTCCTTTAGACTGTGATGCTCCTGATACTCATTGTGAGCTTTGAGCCACATATCCTTCTTCATGAATCACAGAACCTTCCACATGGTTTGCATCAGTTAGTATCCCTTTAGGATGAAATCCTTTCCTTCTTCTGAAATCTTCAAGGTACCCTACGATCTTGTAGCAATTTTCCTTTGTATGTACTCTCATACGACAATGTTCACATTGCAGATATTGGTTTCTTCCATGAAAACCTTGACCTCTCCCTGCTTGCATAGCTAATGGATCTGTCTTATGACCTATAACTCCACCCCATGCACATTGTTGACTTTCATCCTGTGTTATAAGTGCATATGCCTGATTAAGTGTTGGTTCAATAGTTTTCATTAAAATTTGCCTACGAGCCTGATCGTATGTATCATTTAGTCCATCTAGGAACTGCATAACTCTTTATTGTTGTAAGTGAGTCATATGCTCTTTAGGTTTTGGACAACCACAGTTCGGATATGGTACTAATACATCATACTATGCCCATAGCTCCTTCAACTTGGTAAAATACACAGCTACATAATCTGCTCCTTGATATAATCGTGAAATTGCTCTATGTAATTGAAAGATACGCAGTCGATTCACCTTATCAAATCTCTCATGTAGGTCTTCCCAAACTGCATGTGCATCTGATGCATAAATGATCCCACTAAGCAAGTCCTTCGAAACAGAGTTCATAATCCAGTTGTGCACTATCACGTTACAAGTTTCTCATTCCTCATGGAGATTCTCCTCGAACGATACAAGCTCTTGTTACAAACCCGAGCTTCCATTTAGCTTTGAGAGCAAGACACATCGATCTGCTCCACAATCCATAGTTTTCCGACCCTGTGAGCTGAATTGGAATTAGAACCAATCCTGGCGTGTCTGAAGGTTGAAGGAAAAGTGAATGTGTATGATCAATTCTCTCCGTCGCCATTAATGCACCAGTTCGAGCATTTTTTCTCAAATTAATAAAAACAGAGAATTTGAAGTGAAGATTAAGAGAACGAATTGAACAATCAATTAGTTGAAGAAATTATACGGCTTCACGGATCAGTCTCCAAGGCTGTGATACCATGCCAAAACCTTACCCATTGGAGAGAACTATGAACATGAAGAAGAAGAAGAAGACAGAATTGGGAAATTTCCAACTGATTCTTACAACTCCAACTAACTCAGTATATACAAGCTAATTACGAAAACTGAAAATAATAATAGAGAGCCCCCAACTTCTAGTAATTACAATAAGGTCCCAATAATAACTAACTACCTAACTTCCAATACCCATACTTTTTTTTGGTGGGGAGGTCCCTTTTGTTTATTCAACAACAAGTAGGCGTTTGGACATAAGAATTGTAAAATTTGTGAAAATTTTTTCAAGTGAAAATGGTATTTGAAATTTAGAGTCGTATTTGGACATAAATTTCGGTTTGGGTAGTTTTTGAAGTTTTGTGAGTGATTTGAGTGAACATTTTGAAAAACAGTTTTTTGCATTTTTTTCAAATTTTCGAAAATTTTGAAAATGCATTTTCAAGTGAAAATTGGAAATTTTATGAATAAACACTGATTCGAAAAAAAAAATTAAATTTGTAAAAATCTTCCATCAAATTTTATGTCCAAACGGGCACTATATCCGAAGGATATATATATTTCTAAATTTACGATGCAGCGTACCCTTAGATGGTTTATTATCAGCAACTGAACATTTGGTTTTGGAACACCGTAAAGAATATTTTAGATTATTTGCTGGTAAATGCGATCAATAAAAATAGTTTTTTTTTAAAAAAAAAAATCATTTGTTGAAATAATTCGATTGAGTCATTGGGAAAAAATATGTGTTTACCCTTAAAATTGGTTAACAATTAAACTTATATTGTGGTTTTAAGGATATGTGATTTCACTCAACACCAATTGATAAATACAAAGATAAATGACAGAATTGAATGATAAGCTAAACAGACCAATGTTTAAACAGAATTCAGCCCTCGAGTCGAAGTACTCTCGAACTGATTGGTGCAAGAACAATTTAAAAAGATAACAAGCTGATGAACAATACTGTAAGCAAGAAAGAGAAATTATATTGCTTTGATATCTGTGAATGATGTGTTACAAATTATTAGAACTCCCCTTTATGTAGTAGAGGAATTCCATTTATGGTATAACTCTAATTACAAAAGGAAATTCCATGATTAGTTGGTTAACCGTTTCTGATTTGATCTGATCCGAGATTCACGCCATGATCTTTTACCAATCACAGATATCTCGCCTTTCTGTTAATGTTCCATATCCGATCATGATCTTCGATGAAAATTACCAGTCTCGATCAAACAATAAAATCGAGCGGGCCCAATTTTAACCGTATACAGATAGTCCCCTCATTTTTTAGAGTGTAATGACAAGAAACGAATTGAGCCTTCAATTTTTTTTGACCTCAACCTATCATGATGTCTGTTTAACCAAAGAATTAGACCCTTTGACTAAAGCTTATTTTTAAGATGAATACGGGTTACTAATAATCAAGATAAATGGAGAAAAATGAATAATAGACAATATTGCAGAAAATAGAAGATCGAAGTTGATTGTATTCGAGAATAAGATGCCTTTACAAGCTGTATTCCCCTCCCTTATATAGGAGATTCTTTTAACGTACGACTCTTGCTATGGTACCTCATTAATGACTAATCATGACATTAATGAGGCGTTACAAAGGATAACAGTAATTGGGTTCAGTTACATAACGTTCGAGTAATCAATTGTGGGTCCTTGAATCTGCCCGTAGCTTTGTCTAGATTCATTCTCACCGTGCCTCTCTCCCATTTTGGTCAAGTTGAGTTTCCCGTGGCTGATAAGTTCGTGGGTTTACTAAACCGTGCCTCTTTGTACCGTACCTCTCCAAAGAATCACGTCCAGCTGTCGAGTTTTTCTATGTCCACGTGTCTGGTTGAGTTGTCAAAAGTTGGCTTACGTGTGAAACTCTTTTTTACCAATACAGATAGTCCCCCACTTACCATATATTTAACGATTAATATTTGGTAAGTGGATATTCATTTATGGCGGGAATATTTTGCCGCCGCTTTTTCTTGAATCATTGTATCCTTCTCTGCACCATACGCGTCGTTTGTCACTTCCATTTAATTCTCATACCACGTGTCCTTTTTGGATTTGTTCTGCATTTACTCGGCACCTTTTAGGGCTTTTTGCGGCTGTGCCAGTCCCGAAGTGACATCTTCAATTATGACTTTTCATTATTATTTTCCTTTTTTTTCATGTTTGACGGTTGTCTTCAAGTATAAATACAAGTTTTCTTTTCTTATCTTCCACGAAACACTTTTCTAACTTTGTCTTTTGTAAAGAACTTTCTTCTTTGCCTTTGTAAACATGTCTTCTTCAAACCAACCTCAAAGAGTAATAGATATTGAAAGTTTGACACCATCTTCTGCTCCGACTAGGAGTCGGAGGGATGGTATACTTAGAAGTCTAGGATCCACTCCTTCGAGGGTCTCCTCTTCTTCTCAGATAGTTCCTCCTTCTTCCACTAGATCTCAAGTTTCTACTAGATTTAGGGTTTCTCGGTTTTTGTCTAGAGGTAGAGGCGAACCAATGATGACTTTGTGAACCAATGATTCGGTGCCTGAATGATTACCACAAGTGCCTTCGTGAATTTCCCGTAGAACGTAATCGGTGTCTCCGACACCTAAACATATAACCAGCGGTCTGTCGAACATCCTTCTATATAGAGTACCATCTTCGGCCGACGTGAATCGTGAGACCTTTGTTTGTAGAGTCCTCGATTCCTTAGGGCCCGATGGGAGCTTCCCGTTTTTAGGTACTCGATATATTTATTACTCCAATCCCAGGTTAGGCTTGTGGAGTTTATTTTGGCGTGGCCTTCTTCGATTACTGACTTTGAAAGTTGTACAACAGTCCCCGAGCTAATTTCGTCGTCTTCGACTGATGACCCCAAATTTGCAAGGGCATCGACCTCACTGTTTTCGTTCTCTAGGTACATGTTGTAAGGTCCATTCTTTAAACCGATGTAGTGTTACCTGTAGTTTGTCAAAATACCTCTGCATTCAATCTTCTCGAACCTCGAAGGTTCTATTGACTTGGTTTACCACAAGTAGGGAGTCACATTTGGCCTCGATGACCTCTGCTCCCAAAATCTTAGCTAGCTCGAGACCTGCAATCAAGGCCTTATACTCGGCCTCATTGTTAGTCAACTTAGAAATTTTGATAGATTGTCTAATTGTGTTGCCTGTGGGTGGCTTTAAAATGATTCCTATCCTAGACCCCTTCACGTTCGAATTACCTTCTGTGAAAAGGGTCCATACCCCTGATGATATACCCATTTTTAGTAAAAGTTCATTTTCGACTTCAGGTATGAGGGCTGGCGTAAAGTCGGGCACGAACTATTCTAAGATTTGAGACTTGATGGTCATTCAGGGTTGATAATCGATATCATATCCACTGATTTTGAAGACCCATTTGGCCAATCGACCCAAGAGTTCGGGCTTATGCAAAACATTGTGAAGAGGATAAGTGGTCACCACACAAATCGGGTGACATTGAAAATATGGTTTTAATTTCCTAGAGGCACTTATTAGAGCAAGCGCTAATTTTTCTAAGTGTGGGTACCGGGTCTCGGCCTCACCTTAAGTTTGACTAACATAGTAAATAGGAAATTGCGTACCTTTCTGTTCTCGAACTAGGACCCCACTTACCGCGACTTTCGAGACCGCCACGTATAAGTAGAGTTGTTCGTCCACTTTTGGAGTATGGAGCAGTGGTGGGCTCGAGAGGTATCGATTAATTATTCCAATGTTCGTTGGCATTCCGGAGTCCAAGAAAAATTGTTCTTCTTCTTGAGCAGCGAGAAGAACCTATGACTTCGGTCTGAAGACCTCGAGATGAGCCGGCTTAGGGCAGCTATCTGCCCTGTTAATATTTGTATGGACTTAACGTTGTCCACGACTGTGATATCTTAGATTGCCTTGATTTTATCGGGATTGATCTCGATCCCCCGATTTGACAACATAAATGTCACGACCCATTTTACCCTCCGACAGGTATCGTGACGGCACCTAGTCTCTATGACTAGGTAAGCCTAAAATTTGCGGAAAATGACAGAATCAATAAAATAAAGACTGAAATGAACTCAAGTAGATATAACGTAGCTTCTCAGCATACATACTTTCACTTCCCAAAACCCGGAATGTCACCATAGTCACAAGCTCTGTACTAAATATAGCTTTATACAATGAAATAGCGAAAAAATACACAAGTCTTCTATGCCTATACTAGAGTAGAAGGGGACTCGTGGGATTCTGCGGAT
>ML383593.1:0-28420 GCA_005239525.1 Nicotiana knightiana | reverse complement strand
AGAGAGATTTATGATAGTTAGAGCGTTCATGATTGACAGAGATAGCCAATTAAACGATAAGACATATCCAAGGAAGAATTCAGCAACGGGGGAAACCATAACCTCCCTTTATTATCATTGTTTACATTATATTGTTAGTTAATTGCTAATTTATTATTTTGTTATTAGATTTAGTAAACATCACCAATTGATACTCAAAAGTCTTGAGAAAAGTGATTAAGTGACAGTTTAGTATTTTAAAGACTTAATTGATACGTAAATTCCCTGTGGGATCGACTTTTGGCGTAATACCCCAGATTATATTTGCAGCGCCCGTTTAGTCTTTCTATAAGACATAGTTGAGCGTGATCAATGGCTCTCAGGCGCAGGGAAGATCCATCCCGGATAGTACACACACACCAGTGACCGTAGTCACTCAGTACTGAGGAAAAGGCTGATCCAGCCCCATGGAGAAGATCCATCTCCGTAACACAATACTCGGACAAGATCCATGTCCAAGGACAATCCATCCCTCACATATCATCAACTTCGGACAAGATCCATGCCCAGGGAAGATCCATCCCTCAATATCAATGCGCTCACTAGGGGTGTAAAGACTCTGGAGGGGCTCCTATTGGCCCAAGCTCTATATCAAGCCAACGAAGGCATGATCAGAGTATCGTTGCGGTGTGTAGTCCAATCTCAATACTGTCTCAATAACAAGCTCTCGGCATCACTCAGTCAACTCTCCAGTATTGCTCACATGGGCTCACAAATGCATGAACTAGCCCGAAACAATGATAAATATATATATGAAATCAATAATTACAGAGACTGAGACATGAAATGATATGCTATGACAGGACTGAGTAGAATAATCAAATAAACACATAAGGAGACAGCAATATACGACCACTCGGGTCTCATCATGTTCGGTATGAAGCCCTAGCATTTGACTTAGTATGATTTCTAGCATGTTCACATTAACCACATCAATAAAAGTGCGGATATAAATCCGGAATAGCTACTAGACAGTGTCATGGGATGAGCCACGCCACAAATCACTTGGTGCACGCCCGCACGCACGTCACTTGGCATGTGCATCACCTTAATTATAATCATATAGCATATAGTTCAGGATTTCGAACCTTCAGAACCAAGCTTGGAAACGTTACTTACCTCAAAATCGGATAAAATCCTAGTCCTCAATGCCTCGCCTCAATACTCGGCCTCCGATTTCTCCAAATCTACCCAAAAAATCAGAGTTATATGATTACTATATACCAAGGAACGAAGCCCACTCGAAAATTATCAAGTTCAACCAAAAATCCCGAAATTGGCCACACCTGAACCCCGGGCCCACATCTTGAAATTTGATAAAAATTACAAAACTAGAATCCTTACACTCTCACGAGTTCAAACATACCAAATACACCAAACTCCGACAACAAATGGCCCCTCAAATCCTTAATTCAAAGTATAGAACTTCAAGCCCTAATCCCTTAAAATTACACCATTAAACCCCACTAATTTCATGATTAATCAGTCAAATACCAACATAGAATCGATTATTAGGTTCAAAAACGTTACCTCAATGTGTTTCCCTTGAATCCCTCTTCAAAATCCCTCAAAAAGCTCCAAACCCGTCTTCAAAAATGGTAAAGTATAAGAAAATTCGTGAAGTGCAACTTATATAGGTTCTGCCAGGGATTTCCGCACCTGCGGACACTTAACTTGCACCTATGGACTCACACCTTCGGTCCCAGGTGCGCATCTGCGAAACTCACTTACGCCCAATTCGCATTTGTGGTTGCCCCTTCGCACTTGCGGGCTCGCAGGTGCGAGCCTCTCTTTCGCACCTGCGCTCAATTGCCCAGGCCTCATCTTGCGCATCTGCGTTCCGTAACTGCACCTGTGATCGTCGCTCCTACGGCTCCCCATCTGCAGGTGCGGCCACATCAGAAGAATTACACCAGCCCATTTTCATCAATTCAATCTTCCCAAATCCCATCCATTAACCATCTGAAACATGCTTGAGGCCCTCGGGGCCTCAACCAAATATACCAACATGTTATATATCAACACACAAACTAAGTGTAACCCTTGGAACACTCAAACCAACATCGAACCACCCAATTTACTTGAAATTCAAGCCCAAGGATTTCTAAACTTCCGAATTTCGCCAACAATGTCGAATCTGACCAAACCTCGTCCGATTGACCTAAAATTTTTCACACACATCCCAAATGACACTAAGAACCTGTTCCAACTTTTGAAATTCCATTCCGACCCCGCTAGCTAATTTTCCACTACCGACCGGAAATCGTCAAAACTCCTATTTCGCCAATTCAAGCATAATCTTATCACGGACCTCCAAATAACATTCCGAATACACTCCTAAGTCCCAAATTACCTAAAGAAGCCATTTGAGCCATAAAACCCCCACTCCGGGATCATATACCTATAAGTCAACTTCCGATTGACTTTTCCAACTATTGAACCAAGCTAATAGACTAAGTGTCTCCTTTCTCTCCACAATCACTCTGAACCCGAGCCAACCAACCCAACACCACAAAAAAGAGATGAACCACACAAGCAATGAAGCAGAAATAGGGGAATGGTCTATACTATCAGAACGACCGGTCCGGTCGTTACATTCTCCCCCCCCCCCCCCCCCCCCCAAACAAATGTTCGTCCTCGAACATGCCAAGAGTTGTTCCAAAATCCATCAACCCGCCAAATAACTTTACCATGCACATACCCGGGGGTGATCCCACGTCACCCTACCCCGCATGGATCTAATAACACAACACATTTGAATGCCTCTATATCTAACCTAATCCCTACGCTTTAGAATCCAAATTCCACGTCAGAACTTATCTACAAGATTAGAATCACGCCTCCACACACTATATATGTCTAAACATGTTGTGTCCAACCAGAGTCATAACTCAAGACGAATTCACATGATATATCACCTATCTCGAACACTCATAACGATAAGCTTAAATTACAACAAACGCCCAAGCCACCCAAATGTCGGTAATAAGCCTGTAATCAAACAAAGACCCGTTATAACACCTTAATATACTGCCCAAGATGAGCGAAACAAGAAGAAACCCATAACCATTCGTCGTATCAACAATGATGGAACTCCCTCCCTTCGACAAAGCAAAACTTCTAAACCGATCAGCGTCAATACCCTCCCAAATATGCCGCAACCAAATCCGATAACATCCATTCTAGGTTCGATGACCTCATCTCATCTGTCACAACCATTCTGGTAACGGGACACATCAATACCACTCAAGCCATAACACGTGCAGTCCGTGCACCAATAGACAACACCCCAAATGTACCCAAACATGAAAAATGACACCAAACAAGAAAACCATCTTGCATTATCAACGGGTAACACCACAACGCAATGTTAAGAAGTCCTCACACACCGTAGAACCAAAACACACGAATCCTGCACACAAGGATCCTATTTAACATACTCCACTGCAATGCGTGAACCTTATATGAATGTTGGTCCATATTATACCCCTCGCTCAGTCTTGCTCAAAATCAAAAACCACACAAAACGAGATATCAAGTACTCAAAGTGCATTACCATACCCATGGGAAATCGGACGCTACCATGCCACACGAATATGAAAGAACACAACCCATACGTCCAAATCCTACGATCCCCCATCTACTTTACCTTAATCAAACTCCGTTATGAGGCCCCAACAGAACCGCACCATGCGTGCCTAAAACCAACGAATTGCCGCTCCCCGAAGCAGGGACGGGTGACTCCTAGATCATCCTAGAACATAGATAAACCCAATAGCCACTAACTGACACCCCTTACAATAGCACTACGGAGCCAATCAATCCGACTTTGTGCAAAAACGCCTATCCCCATAGGGCCTACTAAGGAACCCCAAATCAATCTGGTTGTACACCATAGACCAATGACCCTCCGAAGGTCCAATATGACTGAATCACATCACACACTACCCCCTGGATAACCTTGGCTACAACTACAAAATCATCTACTCATTCGGGTTTCCAGACTCAAAACCCTCAAAGCACACCAATCACCATACCCAATCTCAATTTCGTCGCCTGAATGACTAATACCTCTCCAATTCCCGATCATGCCATGAGGAAATACCCCCTACAATCTGTAGGTGCTACAAGGCCGGAATTTAATACTCACAGCCGAACAACAAGGAGAGTGCCGGCCCACCAATGAGATATCCATAAATCAAGACACAAAGCATATTCTAAAACTTACACCTACATCAAGTCATACCTAAAAGTATCATCATCTATCTGATCAAACCACATCGAAATCGACCATACTGAGAAATGACATATTCACCCGAGTCTCTCGACCCCCAATAGGCACCACACACGACCGACACATGCGGTCCATAACAACCACATCACCCACAAGGGCAAGCACATGAACAGATGTACTAAAGACTCACGGGGCATATCCATAGAATGGGCAAACTGTGATGAACATGTCAATATGAAAAACCAGAATCAAATAAAAACTGAAGCATCTCGTGATAGACTGGATAAATACCTGGGATCACGGCATCAGAAGCCATCGCATCCGATCTGGCTGAAAGTGCATAAAATCAGGCCTGATCACCACTGGATCGACCTCCCCATCTAGGGAGACCCCTAACTGCCTGACCCCTACCTCTAGCTGCCTGGGCGGGCAGTGCAGCAACTAGGACTGAAGCCGCGGTCTGAATCTCTACTGATAAGTACCTCCCACAAGACGGGGACAAAACCTCTTGATATGTCCCACATCTCCACACTCAAAGCAAACCCTCTGCGCAAATGACGGTGGGGACTGAAGGGAACCCCTAGAACCAGAATAACCACTAGAAGAACCATGCACCGAGAAACCCTGAACTGATGGTGGCCGAGATGAACTCTGCTGGGATGGAAGAGCACTAAATGAGGAACAGCCAGGATGAGAGCTACGGGGACCATGCCCCAATGATGCACCACTAAAGGTTGGGCGGACTGGCTAAGGAGGCCTAAATGAACGGCCTCTGTTGTGCTGAGACTGACCTCCTGAATGAACACCACCAAAACTACCAGACTCTCGAGGCCTCTTGGCCTCCCTCTCGACTCGCTCCTGGCGACGAACCAACTCAATCTCTCTAGAAATGTCAACCACTTCCTCAAAAGAAGCGCCAGATACCCTCTCCCTTGTTAGAAAAATCCGAAGCTGATAAGTGAGGCCACCAACGAACCTCCTGATCATCTCCCTATCTGTGGGAACTAGCCAAATAGCATGACGGGATAACTCGGAGAACCTCATCTCATACTGCGCCACGGTTGAGTCCGTCTGACGCAACTGCTCGAACTCCTGCGCAGCTCCTTCCTACGGGACTGCGGTATATAATTCTCCAGGAACAGAATGGAGAGCTGACGCCAGGTAAGAGGTGATGCATCAACAGGTCTACGCCTCTCATAGGCCTCCCACCAAGCGAGTGCAACTCCTGAGAACTAGAAGGTAGTAAATGGGACTCCACTTGCCTCCAATATCCATGTTGTGCGAAGAATCCTATGACACTTGTCTAAGAAGCCCAGGGCATCCTCGCCCTCGGTACAACTGAAAGTCGGAGCCTGAAGTCTACCAAACCTCTCCAACCTACGTTGCTTATCGTCTGCCAAAGCTGGGACCACAATATCCTGGGCTGGGGCAATCGGCTGGGCTGAAGCTGCCCCCAGTGTCGGAAGCCCCTGGGAAACCTTCTCAGGTGTCCAGGCAGCTGGAGTATGAGTGCCTCCCCCGGCCTGAGAAGTAGCGGCAGTAGTAGACATAGCGACTGCATGTGCAAGACTGGTGCACACCGTCAAAATCTGAGCTAGGGTCTCCTGAAGACTTGGAATCACAATAGGCACTGTCGGTGCCTGAGCCGGTCTCACTGGAACATCTGTGGCGGTGACCTGATTGTGAACAATAGGAGGGTGCACAGGTACTGCCCCGGTTGCTGCGCGGGATGCACCCCTCCCTCTGCCACGGCCTTGACCTTTAGCTGGTGTCTGGTCACCCTGATCATTGGGCGTGAGTCCTCACCATCTCTGAGAGAATAAGAACAACAGAAGCTTAGTTCTAGGAGTCAACAGATTCGCACGACAGAATTCAAGAATGTGAGATTATTTCCTAAGGGTTCTGTAGCCACTCGAAGATAAGTACAAACGTCTCTGTACCGATCCGCAAAAGTCTACTAAAGATGCTCATGATTAGCGAGACCTATTTAACTTAGTGCTCTGATACCAACTTGCCACGACCCCAAAACACTCATCGTGATGGCGCTTGTCAAGGAATCAGGCAAGCCACACATTTTCGTTGAAGTAAGATTGGTTTTCAGAAAAATAATAAATTCAGTAGCGAAAATATCAACAATAACCCATTTAAAGGTTTAACATCATTGAAACATCATTTAAAACCAAACCCATATCTAGTGTCGCCGAATCATGTGCTACTACATCGAATATCCAAATACAATGCCGATAGAAAGTTGTCTGCAATAACTAAATAAGACAGGTAATAGAGAAGAAGACAATCGAGGCTACGATCGCCAGCTACTACCTTGATGCCTCCAAAGGAACTCTAGCTGCAGCTCAACAACCACTATCGGGTCCCGCTGTACCAGGATCTGCACACAAGGTGCAGGGGGTAACATGAGTACACCAACTCGGAAGTAACGAACCCAAACTACGGGCTGAGAGGTAGTGACGGACTAGACCCAAATAATTGTAACGAAAACAGAACACAAAATTTAGGCATGCTCTCAGTTTCAACAGATAATGAAAACAGAATATAACCGATATGTTAAGTAACCCGAGTATATCCCAGTACTCTACATGCCAATGTATCAACAATGTGGAAATGCACATAGTGCTCACAGCTCTCACACAGAAGTCCACTGTATATGGCTCTCAAGCCTAGGGAAGATATATCCCGGATAGTACACAAACACCGGTGAGCGTAGTCACTCAGTACTAAGGAAAAGGCCGATCCATCCCCACAGAGAAGATCCATCTCCGGAACACAACACTCGGACAAGATCCATGTCCAGGGACGATCCATCCCTCACATATCATCAACTTCGGACAAGATTTATGCCCAGGGAAGATCCATCCCTCAATATCAATGCGCTCACTGGGGGGTGTAAAGACTCCGGAGGGGCTCCTATTTTCCCAAGTGCTATATCAAGCCAACGAAGACATTATCAGAGTATCGTTGCGGTGTGCAGTCCGATCTCATAATTGTCTCAATAATAGGCGCTCGGCCTCACTCAATCATTACTCTCCAGTCTCGCTCACATGGGCTGATAAATGCATGAACTAGCCCGAAATGATGATAAATATATATGAAATCAACAATTACCGAGACTGAGGCATGAAATGATGTGTTATGACCGGACTGAGTATACAAAATAAAATAAACACATAAGGAGACAACAATATACGACCACTCGGGTCTCAGCATGTTCGGCGTGAAGCCCTAGCATTTGACTTAGCATGATTTCAAGCATGCTCACATTAATCACATCAATAAAAGTGCGGATATAAATCCGGAATAGCTACTAGACAGTGACGTGGGATGAGCCAGGCCACAAATCACTCGATGCACGCCCGTCACTTGGCATGTGAGTCACCTTAGTTATAATCATATAGCATATAGTTTGGGGTTTCGAACCCTCAAAACCAAGTTTGGTAATGTTACTTACCTAAAACCGGCTAAAATCCTACTCCTCAATGCCTTCGCCTCAAAACTCGGTCTTCAATTGCTCTAAATCCACCAAAAAATCAGAGTTATATGATTAATATATACCAAGGAACGAAGCCCACTCGAAAATTATCAAGTTCAACCAAAAATCCTGAAATTAGCCAAATCCGATCCCCGAGACCACATCTCGGAATTCGATAAAAATTACAAAACTGGAATCCTTACACTCTCACGGGTTCATACATACTAAATACACCAAAATCTGACAACAAATGGCCCCTCAAATCCTTAATTCAAAGTCTAGAACTTCAAGCCTTAATACCTCAAAATTACACCACTAAACCCCACTAGTTTCATGATTAATCAGTCAAATACCAACATAGAATCAAGTATTAGGTTCAAAAACGTTACCTCAATGTATTTCCCTTGAATCCCTCTTCAAAATCCCCCAAAAAGCTCCAAACTCGTCTTCTAAAATGGTGAAGTATAAGAAAATTCGCGAAGTTCAACTTATATAGGTTCTGCCAGGGATTCCGCACCTGCGGACACTTAACTCGCACATGCGGACTCGCACCTGCGGTCCCAGGTGCGCATCTGCGAAACTCACTTACGCCCACTTCGCATCTACTGTTGCCCCTTCGCACCTGCGGGCTCGCAGGTGCGAGCCTCTCTTCCGCAACTGTGCTCAATTGCCCAAGCCTCATCTTCCGCATCTGCGATTCGTAACCGCATTTGCGATCGTCGCACCTGCGGCTCCTCATCCGCAAGTGCGGCCACACCAGATTAATTACGCGAGCCCATTTTTGGCAGTTCAATCTTCCCAAATCACATCCGTTAACCATCCGAAACACGCCTGAGGTCCTCGGGGCCTTAACCAAATATACCAGACCCTCGAGGCCTCTTGGCCTCCCTCTCGACTCGCTCCTGGCGGCGAACCAACTCAATCTCTCTAGAAATGTCAACCACATCCTCAAAAGAAGCTCCATATACCCTCTCCCTGGTTAGAAAAATCCGAAACTGATAAGTGAGTCCATCAACGAACCTCCTGATCCTCTCCCTATCCGTGGGTACTAGCCAAATAGCATGATGGGACAACTCGGAGAACCTCATCTCATACTATGCCACATTCATCTCCCTCTGACGCAACTGCTCGAACTCCCTGCGCAGCTCCTCCCTGCGGGACTGCGGTATATACTTCTCCAGGAACAGAATAGAGAACTGATGCCAGGTAAGGGGCGATGCATCAACAGGTCTACGCCTCTCATAGGCCTCCCACCAAGTGAGTGCAACTCCTGATAACTGGAAGGTAGTAAATGGGACTCCACTGGCCTCCAATATGCATGTTTTGCGAAGAATCCTACGACACTTGTCTAAGAAGCCCTAGGCATCCTCGCCCTCGGTACACCTGAAAGTCGGAGGCTGAAGTCTACCAAACCTCTCCAACCTGTGTTGCTCATCGTCTGCCAAAGCTGGGACCACAAAATTTTGGGCTGGGGCAATCGGCTGGGCTGGAGCTTCCCCCGGTGTCGGAAGCCCCTGGGAAACCTTCTCACGTGTCCGGGCAGCTGGAGTCTGAGTGCCTCCCCGGGCCTGAGAAGTAGCGGCAGTAGTAGACATAGCGACTGCCTGTGCAAGACTGGTGCACACCGTCAAAATCTGAGTTAGGGTCTCCTGAAGACCTGGAATCACAATAGACGATGTCGGTGCCTGATCCTGTCTCACTGGAACATCTGCGGCGGTGACCTAATCCTGAACAATAGGAGGGTCCACAGGTACTGCCCCGGTTGTTGCGCGGGCTGCACCCCTCCCTCTGCCACGGCCTCGACCTTTACCTGGTGTCTGGTCACCCTGATCAGTAGCGTGAGTCCTCATCATCTCTGAGAGAATAAGAACAACAGAAGTTTAGTTCCACGAGTCAACAGATTCGCACGACAGAATTCAAGAATGTGAGATTATTTCCTAAGGGTTTTGTAGCCTCTCAAAGATAAGTACAGACGTCTCTGTACCGATCCGCAAAAGTCTACGAAACATGCTCATGACTGGCGAGACCTATTTAACTTAGTGCTCTGATACCAACTTATCACGACCCCAAAACACTCGTCGTGATGGCGCCTGTCAAGGAATCAGGCAAGCCACACATTTTTGTTGAAGTAAGATTGTTTTTCAGAAAAATTGTAAATTCAGTAGCGAAAATATCAACAATAACCCATTTAAAGGTTTAACATCATTGAAACATCATTTAAAACCAAACCCAGATCTAGTGTTGCCGAATCATGTGCTACTACATCGAATATCAAAATACAATGCCGACATAAAGTTGTCTGCAATAACTAAATAAGACAGGTAGATAGAGAAGAAGACAATCGAGGCTACGATCGCCAGCTACTACCTCGATGCCTCCAAAGGAACTCTAGCTGCAGCTCAACAACCACTACCGGGTCCCGCTCTACCAGGATCTGCACACAAGGTGCAGGGGGTAACGTGAGTACAGCAACTCAGAAGTAACGAACACAAACTACAGGCTGAGAGGTAGTGACAGACTAGACCCCAATAATTGTAATGCAAACAGAACACAGAATTTAGGCATGCTCTCAGTTTCAACAGATAATGAAAACAGAATATAACCGATATGTTAAGTAACCCAAGTATATCCCAGTACTCTACATGCCAATGTATCAACAATGTGGAAATGCACATAGTGCTCACAGCTCTCACACAGACGTCCACTGTATATGGCTCTCAATCCCAGGGAAGATCCATCCCGGATAGTACACAAACATCGGTGACCGTAGTCACTTAGTACTGAGGAAAAGGCCGATCCATCCCCACGGAGAAGATCCATCTCCTAAACACAACACTCGGACAAGATCCATGTCCAGGGACGATCCATCCCTCACATATCATCAACTTCGGACACGATTTATGCCCAGGGAAGATCCATCCCTCAATATCCATGCGCTTACTGGGGGGTGTAAAGACTCCGGAGGAGCTCCTATTGGCCCAAGTGCTATATCAAGCCAGTGAAGACATTATTAGAGTATCGTTGTGGTGTGCAGTCCGATCTCATAAGTGTCTCAATAATAGGCGCTCGGCCTCTCTCAGTCATTACTCTCCAGTCTCGCTCACATGGGCTCACAAATGCATGAACTAGCCCGAAACGATGATAAATATATATATATGAAATCAACAATTACCGAGACTGAGGCATGAAATGATATGCTATGACAGGACTGTGTATACAAAATCAAATAAACACATAAGGAGACAACAATATACGACCACTCGGGTCTCAGCATGTTCGGCGTGAAGCCCTAGCATTTGACTTAGCATGATTTCAAGCATGTTCACATTAAGCACATCAATAAAAGTGCGGATATAAATTCGGAATAGCTACTAGATAGTGCCATGGGATGAGCCAGGCCACAAATCACTCGGTGCACGCCCACTCGCCCGTCACTTGGCATGTGTGTCACCTTAATTATAATCATATAGCATATAGTTCGGGGTTTCGAACCCTCAAAAC
Organism: Nicotiana knightiana; assembly: GCA_005239525.1. Taxonomy (NCBI): domain Eukaryota; kingdom Viridiplantae; phylum Streptophyta; class Magnoliopsida; order Solanales; family Solanaceae; genus Nicotiana; species Nicotiana knightiana. The sequence goes on along the minus strand of ML383593.1, from coordinate 17,159 downwards.
CAAGTTTGGAAATGTTACTTACCTAAAAACCGGCTAAAATTCTAGTCCTCAATGCCTTCGCCTCAAAACTCGGTCTTCGATTGGTCCAAATCCACCAAAAAAACCAGAGTTATATGATTAATATATACCAAGGAATGAAGCCCACTCGAAAATTATCAAGTTCAACCAAAAATCCTGAAATTAGCCAAACCCGATCCCCGGGCCCACATCTCAGAATTCGATAAAAATTACAAAACTGGAATCCTTACACTCTCACAGGTTCATACATACTAAATACACCAAAATCTGACAACAAATGGCCCCTCAAATCCTTAATTCAAAGTCTAGAACTTCAAGCCTTAATCCCTCAAAATTACACCATTAAACCCCACTAATTTCATGATTAGTCAGTCAAATACCAACATAGAATCAAGTATTAGGTTCAAAAATGTTACCTCAATGTGTTTCCCTTGAATCCCTCTTCAAAATCCCTCAAAAAGCTCCAAACCCGTCTTCTAAAATGGTGAAGTATAAGAAAATTCGCGAAGTTCAACTTATATAGGTTCTGCCAGGGATTCCGCACCTGCGGACTCACACCTGCGGTCCCAGGTGCGCATCTGCGGAACTCACTTACGCCCACTTCGCATCTACTGTTGCCCCTTCGCACCTGCGGGCTCGCAGGTGCGAGCCTCTCTTCCGCACCTGCACTAAATTTCCCAAGCCTCATCTTCCGCATTTGTGATCCGTAACCGCACATGTGATCGTCGCACCTGCGGCTCCCCATCCGCAGGTGCGACCACACCAGAAGAATTACACGAGCCCATTTTTAGCAGTTCAATCTTCCCAAATCCCATCCGTTAACCATCTGAAACACGCCCGAGGTCCTCGGGGCCTCAACCAAATATACCAACACGTTATATATCAACACACAAACTAAGTAGAACCCTTGGAACACTCAAACCAATATCCAATCACTCAATTTACTCGAAATTCAAGCCTAAGGATTGCTAAACTTTCGAATTTCGCCAACGATGCCGAATCTGACCAAAACTCATCCGATTGACCTGAAATTTTTCACACACATCCCAAATGACACTACGGACTTGTTCCAACTTTTGGAATTCCATTCCGGCCCCGATAGTTAATTTTTCACTACCGACCGGAAATCGCCAAAACTCCTATTTCGCCAATTCAAGCCTAATTCTATCACGGACCTCCAAAATAACATTCTGAATACACTCCTAAGTCCCAAATCACCTAACGAAACCATTCGAGCCATAAAAATCCCATTCCGAGATCATATACCTATAAGTCAACTTTCGGTTGACTTTTCCAACTATTGAACCAAGCTAAGAGACTAAGTGTCTCTTTTCTCTCCACAATCACTCTGAACCCGAGCCAACCAACCCAACACCACACAAAAGAGATGAACGACTCAAGCAATGAAGCAAAAATGGAGCAAACGGGCTAAACTTTAGAAACGACCGGTTGGATAGTTACAATGTGCATGAAAAATCTAGGGTCGAAGATCCCGAAATCGGTACCGCTACAGTAAAAAAAAAGGAACTGAACTCCTACACAAGTGGTTGAGTAAAAATTCTTTTCCGGCCTATAATTATTCAAAATCAGTGTTAACATTTCGTTGATCTCAAATCAATTCTCTTTCTTTGGACACAAGTCCCAGGCTAATTCGCAGTTCCATAACTGATGTTTGTCCCAATTGTTGTTTTGCATGTTGGGACGCAGGAAAATGGAAAGATGTGATAGATTTTTGAAAAGGAAATATACTTCTTTATACGGCAGCGTTTTATGACAAAATAATAATTCGCTATTCGAAGTATTGTGCAAATTTCAAATCTCTTGCAGGTAATAACTTGTACGTCGATTTGCAGAACGGTAGACAAAATATATAAACTCATAATCTTTACTCAAGCAGTTGTGCAAATTACTTAAGCTAAACGAAAATCAAATCATAATTTCTCCTTCGCTATATAGTAGGAATAAATCTGAAAACTTCCAGAGTTTACTCAGCCTAGTTATATTACTAACTTAAGCCAATTATAATAATTTTGATAATACTTACCAATTAACCATGGACAGGTATAATCAGTGCATGCAGTCCTAGCTCACAATGGTAAAAATACTAAATTGGATAATACCATAAACCCAAAATATAGTATCTCATATAATGGTACTTCATCTGTCCAGGTTTACTTGTCCATTATTGAGTTGACAAGCCTTTTAAGAACAATAAACAACTTGATAATTTTATGCCCATATTTATTATATGATAAAAAGTAACTGAAAATAAGTACATCCCGCGGTCCATAATAAGTGACAAATTTATCTTTTTGTTTTGGTCTAAAATAGATGTCTATTTATATAATCAAGAAAAAATTTCAATTTGTTTTTTCAAAGATACTTTTATGTACGTATCCCTAGAAAGTCTTTTACTCCTTACATTAAATTTCTAAAACTAAATAGCAGCAATTAAAAAGTCACTCAAAGACTCGAGAATCACTACTTCAGCAATTGAGAAGTCATTCAAACTCCATGGATATCAAAGTTGAAGAACAACTTGAAACAGTTCAAGACTTGAAGGAAATCAAAGTTGACAACTCAATGAGCCACGAAATTAAGAAGGTTACGTCGATGGCTCAATAAGCAAGGAAATTGTGAAGGTTGGCAACTCCAGAAAGTTAAAGATTTTCCTTTTGATTTAAACAAATTTCCCGATGTTTAACAACAACTTGGAAATTGAGCTTCCTTTTTTATGGTAGGTTATAATTGTATATTTTGGTCACTAATTACACTAATTCGCTGCACTTTACTAGTACTGTTTGAGCTTTAAATGCTATTAATTTACACTGAGAGTGATTTATGCTTTGCATGAGCGATTCCGAGTTACAATGAGGTTATGGAGCTAATTCAAGCAATTCTGGAGCTTTGAAGTCTGAGTAAAAATCCGTGGAGTAAGTCGAAATCGTGTTCGAGAATCAATGGACAATAGTGCACTCAACAAGAGAGACGAAGAATTGAGCGAGAAGCCACCCAGGTGCGCGACCGCGCACTGGGCGTGCAAGATGAGCAGAGGACTGTCCAAAGTGCGCGACCATATATGTATAACGACCTGGTCGGTTGTTACGTAGAACTTGCATTATAATTACTGTTATTGCCTCGTCATAGCTTGGTTAAACTGTTCTTGGTGTGTTAGAGTTGGTAGGCTCGGAATCGGAACAATTATAATGAGAATTTAGTCACTTAGTCTTTAAAAATAGCCTTAGAGTTGAAAAAGTCAACTGAGAGTTGACTTATTGGTAAACGACCTCAGAATGCGGATTTTATGGTTCGGATAGCTTCGTTAGGTGATTTGGGACTTAGGAGTGTGTTCAGAATATTTTTGTGATGTCCGGTGTAGAATTAGGCTTGAATTAGCGAAAGTTAGTTTTGGTGATTTCCTGTCGGCAGTGAAAAATAGGCTATCGGGGTCGGAATGGAATTACGGAAGTTGGAACAAATTCGTAATGTCATTTTGGATATGTCTGCAAAATTTCAGGTCAATCGGAGTTGTTTTGGATAGTTCGGCATCGTTGGTGGATTTTAAAATTTTCAAAGTTCTTAGGCTTGAATTTGATGTGATTTTGGTGTTTTGATATTATTTTTAGTGTTTCAGGAGTGCAACTAAGTTTGAATGATCATATATGATATGTTGGTATATTTGGTTGGGGTCCCGAGGGGCTCAGGATTGATTTCGGACGGTTAACAGGAAATTCGGAGTTGGAAATATGCAGCAAATCTGCTGCTGGTGAACCACAGCTGGTGTGGTCGCACCTGCGGAAGGAGGACCACAGGCGCGAGGTCTGCAGGTGCGAAGACCTTGTGCAGGTGCGGAGTTGGTTGTTTGTGAAGGGGTCGCAGGTGTGGACGAGTGGTCGCACCTGCGGAAGCGCAAGTGCGAAGAAGCAACCGTAGGTGCGAAAATCGAGGGTTTTAAGTCATATGCGCAGGTGGCACCTGGGATCGCAGGTCCGGGTCCGCAAGTGCGCTAATAAGGTCGCAGGTGCGGAAATCCCTGGGCAGAAAGTATAAAAAGGAGACTTCGCGAATTTTAACCCTTTTTCCACCATTATTGTGTGGGTTCCGAGGTTTTTGAGGGATTTTGAAGAGGGAAACGTTGGTGCATCATTGAGGTAAGCTTTTTGGACTCATTAACTCGATTGTAGGTGATTAAAGACCTTAATATCAGTGTTAAATTCATGAAAATCAGTAGAAAAAGGTGGGGTTAGGGCTTGAGATTATGAGACCTTTAGGGATCGATTTGAAGGGTCAAACGAACTTCGATTTTAGAAAACTTTATATGTATGGACTCGTGAAATGATGAAGAACATTTTAGTATAAAATTTGTCGAGTTCCGAGACACGGGACTGGGGGTCGGGTTTTGGCTAAATTCGTATTTTATGCTAAAATTAGTACTTTTCGATTGGAATTCATTCCTTTAGCATAATTTGATGGTAAAGATCTGATCTTCATAGATTTGGAGCGCTCGGAAGTTGATTCGAGAGGCAAGCGAGTTGCAGAGTAGCTTTTCTGGCTAGTTTGAGGTAAGTAATGTCTTTAAATCCTGTCCTGAGGGTATGAAACCCCGGACTATGCATCCTTTCACGGATTTTGGAATGCAAAGAATGGAAATTTAGAAATATATACCATTTTAGGAAACTATTGAGTTGCGAACCCGATTTTAAAGCCTATGCTTAATAGTATTGATATACTTTGATATAATTTGGGCTGCAAGCCATGTTTGGGGCCTAGTGACGATCTGTTTACCCCTTGGGGGCTGTTTTTACTATTTTCCTCACTTGATATCTTATGATTTTTACTCAGTCTTTTCTTGATAATTGTTTTGACACTCATAGTATTTTGATATTATTTCTTGAAAAAAAATGAAACACTGTTTTGGGTAGAGAACCCGGTATAATGATGGCCCGAGTGCCATGTTGAGAGTGTCTGACTGAGTGAGGTTGCGGGCGAATATTGTGAGGATGTTATGACACGAGAAAGGCCGAGGGCCAATATCGTGAGTGATTTATGCCATGATGTGCCTGGCCGAGGGCCAATATTGTGAGTGATTTATGCCATGATGTGGCTTGGTATAGCGCTTGGGCTGTAGGAGCCCCTCCGGAGTCTGTACACCCCCAGTCAGCGCAGTTACCTACTGAGTGACTGTGAGGTTTCCCGCTGAGCTGATACTGAGTGACTGTGAGGTTGCCCGCTTGGCTGATACTGAGTGATGGTGAGGTGCTGAGGGAAATTGTTACGAGAAATGATTATGGCTCGAGGGGCAGATTTATGATGATTTTACTGAGTTTTTTACTATGATTCACTTCGTTTTTCAAACTGATTTTACTGAGAGTTTTACTGAGATATATTGAAATTATACTTGTTTCAAAGGATTTCTGGAAAATGGTTTTCGAACTTATGTATTTGATGAATACTTTATGGTGACTTGGTGTTTTACTATTTTTTCTTTGTGAATTGGTGTATCTGTGATGTGTGTTTCGTAATTCTCAGAATTTGATTTATTTTCATTACTACTGAGTTGGCTTACTCTTTATTACTCCATGTGCCTCTGTGCACAGATCCAGGTACTGGTTCGGACAGCATCCGCAACTTCTCCATTTCCCTTCCTTTAATAGTATTAGTATTTATTTCATAGACATTGATTAAGACATTAGCAGAGTTAGTTTTAGTTCTTAGATGCTCTTGACCAGATTGACTCCAGTCTTGGGAGGATTGTTCAGAATGTTAGATTATTATTGGGGTGTAAAGACTTAAAGGAATTATTGTATGCTTTGTTGTTGGAATTATTGTATGCTTTGTTGTTGCTTGTTATTCATTATTGAAAAATTATAATAGAGCGGATGGGTAGTTATGTGATGGTTGGCTAGCCTAGTTCCACGATAGGCGCCATCACGACCTGTTAGGATTTGGGGTCGTGACAAGTTGGTATCACAGATCCAGGTTACATAGGGCTCAATGGTCATGAGCAGGTTCAGTAGAGTCTTGCGGATCGGTACGGAGACGTTTGTACTTATCTTCGAGAGGCTGCAGAACTTTTAGGAAAAATCTCATTTTCTTGAACTCTTTCGTGCCAATCTATTTGTTCTTGAAATATAAACGCATGCTGTTTCATTCTCTCACATATGGTGAGGACACGCAATACCGATCAGGGTGACCAGACCCCAGCCAGACCCACAAGGGGTCGGGGCCGTGGTGGAGTTAGGGGACCAGCCCGTGTAGCAGCCGAGATAGTACCACAGGATCCCCCTATCGTTCAGGATCGGGTTCCCATCGATGGTGCTCCAGCGGGACAGGCTCAGGCACCGGCAGTGCCTATAGTTATTCCGGGTCTTCAGGAGACCCTGGCTCAGATATTGACGGTGTGTACCAGTTTGGCTCAGGCAGTCGCTACGTCTACTACTGCCACTGCAACTCAGGCCGGGGGTATTCAGGCACCAGGGGTAGTCCTAGCCCAGCCGGTTGCTCCAGTTCAGGATTATGTGGTTCCTGCTATGCCTGAGGATGAGCAGCGTAGGCTGGAGAGGTTCAGCAGACTTCAGCCTCCGACTTTCAGCAGTACAGAGGGCGAGGATGCCCAAGGGTTTCTAGATAAGTGACAGAGGATACTACGTACTGTGGGTATTTTGGAGACCAGCGGGGTCTCATTTGCTACATTTCAGTTTGCTGGTGCTGCTTTCACTTTGTGGGAGGCATTTGAGAGGCGTAAGCCGGTTGGTTCAGCACCACTCACCTGGCAGTAGTTCTCCACGATCTTTTTGGAGAAGTATGTTCCTCAGTCCCACAGAGAGGAGCAGCGCAGACAGTTTGAGCAGCTACGCCAAGGAGAGTTGTCAGTTACTCAGTACGAGATGAGGTTTTTCGAGTTGGCTAGACATGCTTCGGAGTTAGTCCCTATTGATAGGGAAAGGATCAGGAGGTTTGTAGATGGTCTCACGTATCAGCTTCGCATTTTGATGACCAGAGAGAGGGTGTCTGGAGCCAAATTTGAGCAGGTTGTTAACATAGCTCGGGACATTGAGTCGGTTCGCAGGCAGGAGCATGAGGAGAGGGAGGCTAAGAGGCCTCGGGGATCAGGTAGCTTTAGTAGTGCCCCTTCTAGAGGGCAGTTTCAGCACAGCAGAGGTAGTCCATTTAGACCTCCACAGCCAGTTCGCTCAGCTTACAGTAGTGTATCTTCGGGGCAGGGTCCTCGCAGCTCTCATCAGGGTCGTTCATCTTTTAGTGCCCTTCCAACTCAGAGCTCCGCCTGAGCATCATCTTATCAGGGTTCTTCTATGCATGGTTCGTCCGGTGGTTATCATGGTGGCAGGGGTTCTCATTAGTTTTCATCTCCAGCTCCAGGTGGTTGTTATGAGTGTGGAGAGTTTGGACATGAGTGGAGGCAGTGTCCCTGTCGTCCTGGTAGTTCATCTCAGCAGAGGGTTCAGCCCTCGACTTCAGCCCCAGTCACTTCACCACCTACTCAGACAGCCAGGGGTGGTGGTCAGGTAGCTAGAGGCTTCCCTATAGGGGAGTCGAGCAAGTGGAGGCCAGCCACGTATTTATGCACTTCGGACTAGGCCTGACGCTATGACCTCAGATCCGGTGATTACAAGTACTATCTCAGTTTGTCACAGTGATGCTTTAGCTTTATTTGACCCTGGTTCCACGTACTCGTATATTTCATTTTATTTTGCCCACTTTCTGAATATGCCTCGTGAGACTTTAGTTACGTCTGTTCATGTTTCGACTCCGGTGGGCGACACTATTATTGTGGACCGTGTGTATCGGTCATGTCTTATATCTATTAGGGGTCTGGAGACCCGAGTGGACTTGATGTTACTCAGTATGGTTGATTTTGATGTAATTTTGGGCATGGATTGGTTATCACCATGTCATGCTATCCTTGATTGTCACGCTAAGACTGTGACCCTAGCTATGCTCGAAGTTCCGAGAGTTGAGTGGAGAGGGTCTATAGAGCATGTGCCTAGAAAAGTTATTTCTTATTTGAAAGCTCAGCGTATGGTTGAGAAAGGGTGCGAGTCTTATCTTGCTTTTGTGAGGGATGCTAGTAGTGAGACTCCTTCTGTTGATTCTGTTCCTGTAGTCCATGATTTTTCGGACGTATTTCCTGTATACCTGCCAGGCATGCCACTTGACAGGGATATTGATTTTGGTATTGACTTGGTGCCAGACACTCACCCTATCTCTATTCCACCTTACCGCATGGCACCAGCGGAGTTGAAAGAATTGAAGGATCAGTTTCAGGAACTCTTAGATAAGGGGTTCATTCGTCCTAGTGTGTCGCCTTGTGGTGCACCGGTGTTGTTTGTGAAGAAGAAGGATGGTTCGATGCGCATGTGCATTGATTATAGACAGTTGAGTAAGGTTACGGTGAAGAACCGGTATCCTTTGCCTCGTATTGATGACTTATTTGATCAGCTTCAGGGAGCTAAGGTGTTCTCCAAGATTGACTTGAGGTCAGGGTATCACCAGCTAAAGATTCGGTATTCTGACATTCCGAAGACTGCTTTCAGGACCAGATATGGTCATTATGAGTTTTTGGCTATGTCATTTGGGCTGACCAATGCCCCAGCCGCGTTCATGCAATTGATGAACAGTGTGTTTCACCCTTACCTTGATTCGTTCGTCATTGTGTTCATTGATGACATCCTGGTTTATTCCCGTAGCCAGAAGAGCATGCTCAGCACTTGAGGGTTGTGTTACAGGGGTTGAGGGAGGAGAATCTTTATGAAAAATTCTCCAAGTGTGAGTTTTGGTTTGGTTCAGTAGCTTTCTTGGGGCACGTGGTGTCTAGTGAGGGTATTCAGGTTGATCCGAGTAAGATTGAGGCGGTGCAGAGTTGGCCCAGACCGTCCTCAGCTACTGAGATTAGTAGTTTCCTTGGTCTGGCGGGATATTACCGTCACTTTGTGGAAGGATTCTCTTCTATTGCTTCACCATGGACCAGATTGACCCAGAAGGGTGCTCCATTCATATGGTCCGATGAGTGTGAGGAGAGCTTTCAGAAGCTCAAGTCATCATTGACCACAGCTCCGGTATTGGTTTTGCCTACTGGTTCAGGTTCTTACACAGTCTACTGTGATGCTTCTAGAGTTGGCTTGGGAGCGGTATTGATGCAGGATGGTAGGGTGATTGCCTACGCGTCTAGATAGTTGAAGGTGCACGAGAAGAATTACCCAGTGCACGATCTTGATTTAGCTTCCATTGTTCATGCCTTAAAGATTTGGCGCCATTACTTGTATGGGGTACAGTATGAGATTTTCACTGATCATCGTAACTTGCAGTATCTGCTGAGGCAGAAGGACTTAAATTTGCGTCAGAGGAGATGGTTAGATCTTCTCAAGTATTATGATCTCACTATTTTGTATCATCCGGGGAAGGCCAATGTAGTGGCCGATGCCTTGAGTCGCAGGGCCGAGAGTTTGGGGAGTCTAGCATACCTTTCAGCAGCAGAGCGACCTTTATCACTTGATGTTCAGGCTTTGGCGGGTCAGTTGGTGAGATTGGATTTGTCAGATCCTCCGAGGGTATTAGCTAGCATGGCTTCCCGGTCATCTCTCTATGATCAGACTAGAGCTCGGCAGTATGATGATCGCATTTGTTACTACTTCAGGATAGGTTACGTCAAGATGATGCCAGGGATGTGACTATTGATGATGATGGTGTTATGAGGATGCAAGGTCGTACTTGTGTGCCCAATGTGGATGGTATTCGAGAGTTGATATTAGCAGAGGCTCACAACTAGCGATATTCCATTCATCCGGGTGCCGCAAAGATGTATCAGGATCTGAGACAGCAGTATTGGTGGAGGCGGATGAAGAGAGATATTGTGGAGTATGTAGCACGGTGTCTCAACTGCCAGCAAGTCAAGTATGAGCACCAGAGACCAGGTGGATTACTTTAGAGGTTAGATATTCCGGAGTGGAAGTGGGAGCGGATTACTATGGACTTTGTAGTTGGGCTTCCATAGACTTCGAAGGGTTTTGATGCTATTTGGGTCATTGTGGATAGATTGACCAAGTCCGCGCACTTCATTCCTGTTGGTACTTCTTAGACTTCAAAGTGATTAGCTGGTATTTACATTAAGGAGATTGTCTGATTGCATGGAGTTTCAGTTTCTATTATTTATGATAGAGGTACTCAGTTCACATCTCAGTTTTGGAAGGCTGTACATAGAGGTATGGGTACTAATATAGGGTTGAGCACTGCATTTCATCCTCAGACCGACGGGCAGTCGGAACGGACTATTCAGATTTTGGAGGATATGTTACAGGCTTGTGTGATTGATTTTAGTGGTTCATGGGATCAGTTTCTACCACTAGCGGAGTTTGCATATAATAACAGCTACCAGTCCAGTATTCAGATGGCCCCGTATGAGGCTTTATATAGTAGGAGGTGTAGATCTCCGGTTGGTTGGTTCGAGCCTGGTGAGGCTAAGTTATTGGGCACGGATTTGATTCAGGATGGGTTGGAGAAAGTGAAGTTGATTCAGGAGCGACTTTGCACGGTGCAGTCTAGGCAGAAGAGTTATGCGGACCGGAAGGTCCGGGATGTGTTTTTTATAGAAGGTGATAAGGTACTGCTGAAAGTATCTCCCATGAAGGGTGTTATGAGGTTCGGAAAGAGAGGAAAGTTGAGCCCACGGTTTATTGGTCCTTTTGAGGTACTTCAGAAGGTGGGAGAGGTGGCTTATAGACTTGCTTTGCCGCCCAACCTATCGAATGTTCATCCGGTATTTCATGTGTCGATGCTCAGGAAATATGTTGGTGACCCATCTCATGTGTTAGACTTCATCACAGTTCAGCTCGAGGGTGATATGTCATATGAGGTAGAGCCAGTAGCAATTTTGGATCGTCAGGTCAGAAAGCTGAGGTCTAAGAATATAGCTTCAGTTAAAGTACAGTGGAGAGGTCAGCCAGTGAAGGAGGCTACTTAGGAGACCGAGCGAGAGATACAGAGCAAATATCCTCACTTGTTTGAGACTCCATGTACGTTTCTAGACCCGTTAGAGGACAAACGTTTGTTTAAGAGGGGGAGAATGTAACGATCCGGTCGGTCGTTACGTAGAACTTGCATTATAATTACTGTTATTGCCTCGTTATAGCTTGGTTAAAATGTTCTTGATGTGTTAGAGTTGGTAGGCTCGTAATCGCAATAATTATAATGAGAATTTAGTCACTTAGTCTTTAAAAATAGCCTTAGAGTTGGAAAAGTCAACTGAGAGTTGAATTATTGGTAAACGACCTCGAAATGCAGATTTAATGGTTCGGATAGCTTTGCTAGGTGATTTGGGACTTAGGAGTGTGTTTAGAATATTTTTGTGATGTCCGGTGTAGAATTAGGCTTGAATTGGCGAAAGTTAGTTTTGGTGATTTCCTGTCGGCAGTGGAAAATAAGCTATCGGGGTCGGAATGGAATTCCGGAAGTTGGAACAGGTTCGTAATGTCATTTTGGATATGTCTTCAAAATTTCAGGTCAATCAGAGTTGTTTTGGATAGTTCGGCATCGTTGGTGGATTTTAGAAATTTCAAAGTTCTTAGGCTTGAATTTGATGTGATTTTGGTGTTTTGATGTTATTTTTAGCGTTTCGGGAGTGAAACTAAGTTTGAATGATCATATATGATATGTTGGTATATTTGGTTGGGATCCCGAGGGGCACGGGATTGATTTCGGATGGTTAATGGGAAGTTCGGAGTTGGAAATATGCAGCAAATCTGCTGCTGGTGTGGTCGCACTTGCGGAAGGAGGACCGCAGGCGCGAGGTCCGCAGGTGCGAAGAGCTTGCGCAGGTGCAGATTTGGCTGTTCGTGAAGTGGTCGCAGGTGCAGACGAGTGGTCGCGCCTACAGAAGCGCAGGTGCGAAGAAGCAACTGCAAGTGCGAAAATCGAGGGTTTAAGTCATATGTGCAGGTGCGCACCTGGGACCGCAGGTGCGGGTCCGCAGGTGCGCTAATAAGGTCGCAGGTGCGGAAATCCCTGGGCAGAATGTATAAAAAGGAGACTTCGCGAATTTTAACCCTTTTTCCACCATTGTTGTGTGGGTTCCGAGGTTTTTGAGGGATGTTGAAGAGGGAAATATTGGTGCATCATTGAGGTAAGCTTTTTGGACTCACTAACTCGATTGTAGGTGATTAAAGACCTTAATATCAGTATTAAATTCATGAAAATCAGTAGAAAAAGGTGGGGTTAGGGCTTGAGATTATAAGACCTTTAGGGATCGATTTGAGGGGTCAAACAAACTCTGATTTTAGCGTTCTTTATATGTATGGACTCGTGAGATGATGAAGAAGATTTTAGTATAAAATTTTTTGAGTTCTGAGACGCGGGATCGGGGGTCGGGTTTTGGCTAAATTCGAGTTTTATATTAAAATTGGTACTTTTCGATTGGAATTCATTCCTTTAGCATAATTTGATGGTAAAGATCTGATCTTCATAGATTTGGAGTGCTCGGAAGTTGATTCGAGAGGCAAGANATTTTTACTATTTTCCTCACTTGATATCTTATGATTTTCACTCAGTCTTTTCTTGATAATTGTTTTGACACTCATAGTATTTTGATATTATTTCTTGAAAAAAAATGAAACACTGTTTTGGGTAGAGAACCCGGTATAATGATGGCCCGAGTGCCATGTTGAGAGTGTCTGACTGAGTGAGGTTGCGGGCGAATATTGTGAGGATGTTATGACACGAGAAAGGCCGAGGGCCAATATCGTGAGTGATTTATGCCATGATGTGCCTGGCCGAGGGCCAATATTGTGAGTGATTTATGCCATGATGTGGCTTGGTATAGAGCTTGGGTTGTAGGAGCCCCTCCGGAGTCTGTACACCCCCAGTCAGCGCAGTTACCTACTGAGTGACTGTGAGGTTGCCCGCTGAGCTGATACTGAGTGACTGTGAAGTTGCCCGCTGGGCTGATACTGAGTGATGGTGAGGTGCTGAGGGAAATTGTTACGAGAAATGATTATGGCCCAAGGGGCAGATTTATGATGATTTTACTGAGTTTTTTACTGTGATTCACTTCGCTTTTCAAACTGATTTTACTGAGAGTTTTACTGAGATATATTGAAATTATACTTGTTTCAAAGGATTTCTGGAAAATGGTTTTCGAACTTATGTATTTGATGAATACTTTATGGTGACTTGGTGTTTTACTATTTTTTCTTTGTGAATTGGTGTATCTGTGATGTGTGTTTCGTAATTCTCAGAATTTGATTTATTTTCATTACTACTGAGTTGGCTTACTCTTTATTACTCCATGTGCCTCTGTGCACAGATCCAGGTACCGGTTCGGAGCAGTAGCTGTCTTCGTTCGCTTTGAGCAGATTCACGGGATTTCGACGTAGTTGTCCAGCGTCCGCAACTTCTCCATTTCCCTTCCTTTAATAGTATTAGTATTTATTTCATAGACATTGATTAAGACATTAGCAAAGTTAGTTTATTTTCTTATATGCTTATGATCTTTGACTCCAGTCTTGGGAGGATTGTTTACAATGTTAGATTATTATTGGGGCGTAAAGCCTTAATAAATTATTTTATGCTTTGTTGTTGCTTATTATTGATTATTTAAACATTATAATAGAGAGGATGGGTAATTATGTGATGTTTGGCTAGACTAGTTCCACGATAGGCACCATCACGACCTGTTAGGATTTGGGGTCGTGACAATGTGCGATCACTTGCCCAGGTGCTCGCCCGCGCACGTCCAGTCAGGAAAACTTTCCCAAGCCTATTTTGATAATTTCGGAGGCAACTTCCCTTGACCTATATGAAGCCCAGATCGTTTAAAAAGAGGGTATATTGAATTTTGAGAGCAATTCTTGGGAGAGAAGAAGGCACGGAAGCAACGGAAAAGAAAAATACTTGATCTAATTCATTCAATACGGAAGTTTGTTTGAATTTAAGAATATTAATGTCTTATTTTCTTCTAATACTCTTGCTATGAATATTTTCTCCATAATGGAGTAATCTTCCTTAGGGTTATTGAGGGATGTTGTGATTTGACTATTGTTTTGGGTTTTACTCGATGTTAATTGCCCGAATTCATTGAATGAGTTATTAATTGAATTACAAGGCTTATTGTGGTTCTTTAATCGAAAGAGAAGTGTTGCTGCTATTTGCATTGTGCCATCTTATTTGGTTGATTTTACGCCTTTTCTAGGTAATCGAAATATATTAGAGAGTTATCAATCAACCCAGTTTGGAAGAATAACCGAGAGGTGTTCTTCGAAAAATCATTCATTCACTATTTTTGTGCATATGTCCATAGGACCTGTTATTTGGCTGATTAAAGGAATCACATTTATTCGGAAGAAGAATTTGAATCCCTGAAGTAGCCTAATCATCTGTTGAAATTGAAGGAGTCAATAGAAGTTAAGAATGAATTTAACGCGGAGTTACCCAGAATAATAATTGATCACATATCTTGTCACAAACCTTACTTCTCACCCTGAAATTCAATTGTCGCTCATAATCATTAAAGTGTCATTTGTTTCTTATAGTTGATAATATTAGTTTTAATTGTAGTCGATAATAACATCAATCAAAGGTTTATTATCCTGGAAAGTGTTGAGCTGAAGATTTATTAGAACATTATTAAACCAACCCCTGCAGAGACGATTTAATACTATATTGTCTTTGACTAGCGAACCTACGTTTTATACACCGGTTTTGCGCTCGTAAAATTTTGGGCTCGTTGCCGGGGATTGGCAATTAATAATGTTTAAATTAATTTTCAGTGCTAATTCATGAGCAACTTTATTTTATTTTCCTTTTTTACGCTCTTCTCATATGTGTTCAGGCAACAGGTTAAGTTTAGCGATGTATGACTCGATCCTCTTCAAAGAACTTGGTGCCATATGACCCAGAGTTAGACAAGCACCTGAGGCAGTTGAGAAGAGAGAAAGAATCGAGTGGATTGTTGTTGGGTCAGACTTCAACTCAAAATACAATGGTAAAAAATGAAGAGGTAGTGGACCTAGCTGCGAGAGAGGCGGATCAGCAACGGGAAGAATGGCTAGTAGCTGAAGCAGCCATAATTGCGGATGAAACGGTCGACGGGGAGCGAAGGTTCAATCCCAATCGAAATATAATAGAAGATGAATTTGTAAATACAGTTTCTAGGCCTAGGAGATCACTAGGAGATTATGTTAGACCAGTGTACAACCAACAACATTCTAGTGTGAGGACCCCACCCATCGATGCCAACAATTTGAACTCAAACGGGGAGTCATCCAGACCATTCAGAATGATTGCATTTTCAGAGACAAACCCAATGAAGATCCCAACAAGAATGTGATGGACTTTGATGAAATTATGAACACATTCCGCTACAATGTAGCATCACATGATTCTATCCATCTCAGAGCGTTCCCTTTCTCACTTAAGGATGATACAAAGTAGTGGTTGAGAAGTCTACCCACAGGGTCAATCCATAAGTGGGAGGAGATGACTACCAAGTTTCTGGAAAAATACTTCTCGGTTGTTAAGACTGGGAGGATTAGGAAGGAGATTCATAATTTCAGCCAAGGTGAAGGAGAGACAGTGTTTGAGGCATGGGAAAGATTTAAGGAGCTATTGCGGAGGTGCCCTCACAACAGAATGGAGCAATGGATGTAACTTCAGGACTTTTAGGACGAGTTAAACCGGTCATCAAGGAGATTGCTTAATAGTGCAGTTGCAGGTCCTCTGATGAAGAGAACTCTTGAAGAGATTGTCACTCTTTTGAATGAACTATCTGAAGATGCGGAACAATGGTCCACAGACCAAGGGGATCAAAGAAAATCACCACGAGTTCACCAAGTAGAATCGTCTATAGCAATGCATGCCCAAATTGCAGCTCTGCTAAGGACATCAAGCAACTGACAATGGCTCAGGTCAAAATCAACCACAGGTGGGATGTGACACCTGTGGGTTGGGACACCCTACACATGAGTGTCAAGCTAAAGTTGAGGAAGTCAACGCTGTGGGGAACTTTAATAGAGGAAACTACCAAGGTGGAAACAACTATAATGCTATGGGTCAAGGACATCCACGTTTTTCGTGGAGTTCACCTAATGTGATCTTGAACTCATGGAAGCAAAATAATCTTAGACCCTAGGGGCAAGGACCATTTCAGAACCAGCAGAGGCATCAATACCAGCCACCACAGCCAAATCAGTTAAATATGGAAGATCTCATGAAGGCATTCATCAACAAAACAGACAAAAAATTCAGACTTAGGGCACGGCTATCCAGAATTTAGAAAGACAAATGGGACAGATTGCAAATTTGTTGTCTAAGAGGGCTCCTGGGACTCTTCCCTCTCACACTAAAAAGAACCCAAAGGAAACAATCAAAGTTGTATCTCTAAGAAGTGGCAAAACATTGATTAACCCAATGGTGAAGGCTAGACCGGAGGTGGTTAACAAGCATACTGAGACACCAGCAGAGAAAAAGAGTGAAGAGAAAAAAGGCTAGAGTAGTGGGGTACAAAAGGATATTGAAGAAAGTAGACACATGCCAGATCTACCATTCCCTCAAAAGATGAAGCAGGAGAAACTTGACAAATATTTTGGGCGATTCTTGGAGATGCTCAAGAAACTTTATGTGAAAATTCCCTTCACAGAGTTACTCACTCAGATGCTTGTTTATGCAAAGTTCTTGAAGGAAAGAAAATTAGAGGAAACAACAGTGTTCAAGCTAAATGCCCACTGTAGTGCCATATTGCAAAACAAAATTCCCCAAAAGTATGGGTGTGAACAACTATTTTTTGACCACACCCAAATTCTATACTATTTTGCTATAAATATTAAGGTTATATCTAATCTTAATATGTTAAATTTTTATCTTACTCTTAATAGATTCTATTTAAGAAAATTAAAAACAACAAAAATATTCACATTCTTAGAATATAAGATTTTTTCTATGTTTAAATAGAAGAAAATATATATATATATATATATATATATATATATATATATATATACATATGTATCTTATCTTCTTTTGTTCAATAAAAAAAATTAAGAAAAATAAATTTAAATAAATAATAAATAAATAAATAAATAAATAAATAAAAAACGGGAAAAACACCCCACTCCCTCATATCTCTTCCCCCCACT
>ML383592.1:0-22588 GCA_005239525.1 Nicotiana knightiana | reverse complement strand
CATTTCTATGCTTCCCTTCGATCTTGTGAAGTAAGGATGGGAAGCCAGGTTACCGCAAAACCAACCACCTTAAAATACCTTTAAGATTGAACCAACAAACGTTAGTTTTTAAAACATAGACAAATTGCCCGTACGGGGTATGCATTGCACCTGATGTTTTTCTATATGTCTTCGCCACAACCGTGTACTTCATCCCGGCCTAATCTCTTGGTTTGTTTTTCTCTCAGTTATTATTTTTCCTTTCCTCGGTTATCGTGTCTGCTATTTACTTTTGGTTTCTTTTCTTATGGTTATGATCGAACCCTATGTGGATTGCCTACATATCACGGCGCCGCGTGAATCAGACCATTGCGTAGTTCATGTGGCTAAACCCAAAAAGGCATATATCATTTTCTAAAGGCTTCATTCTGAGAAAAATTCCATTCATTAAATAAACGCTTTTGATTACAGAAAGTTAACAGCCCAGAGCTTTCAAAACAGACTTGACACACATTTTTTTTTTCGAAAAATATAAAGACTGTTGTGGACTCAACATATGATTGTGACTGGAAAAGTGAAGAACAGACTCGAAAAAATCAAGAATACATTAGTGCTTCCGTTGCTCCAGGGGCCGGTGGGGCATCATTCGGCCTTGCCACGGGCCTGCGTGCTATGTCTTGTCGGAGGCGGTAAAGGTCGTCCATTATCTTATGGACAAAGATCATAATGGCTGAGAAGAAAGTGGTCCGAGTCATATCTTCGCATTCTTGACATTTGGTGACGATGTAGTCAGCTATCTCTTGGACCCTTCGTCTGATAATACCTTTCTCTTGAAGTAGGCGCCCGATTTGTTGGGATCTTGCTTCTAAAGTTTGGGCATCCTTGTGACTCTGTTCTTGCCATTGTTGCAACTCTTTTTCTAACCGAGCCATCATGGCATAGCACTGTTCCCTCTCTGTTTTAAACCTTTTTTCCTGTTTGGCCCTCTCGTTCTCGACGGTGATCAATTTTTCTTTTAAGCCCACGACTTCCTGGTCATATTTCCTTTTAGTTTTTGAAAAAGTCCTGTTCTTTCTTCTTCACTCCTTGTTAGTCTTGCCCGAACTTCGGCCAGTTCTTCTTCGGCTTTTTCTAACTCATTCCCATAGCTACATACTTTATGCCTCAAGCTGTTGATAAGCCTTTCATCGATCCTGCTTCTCGCTGGGTTCTCAGCAGCTGTTTTCAGTTCCTGTATCTGGGCCCGGAGGGCTTCATTTTCTTGAGCTAATCTATTTTTCTCTCCTTCGATTGAGGCAGTTTGTAGAGTGTTTTCGAACTTGATTTCCCTGACCTGGGCCTCCAATTTGCTTATGGTGGCTCGGTAGCTATTTTCTTTTTCTAACCAAGCCCAACGCTCTTGTGTTTGCTAGGTGAATTGTTTTACATGGGGTCTCTTTGCGGGTCGTTCTTGCTCTTGATGTTCCCGGCCTCTTACACCGTACCAAGAGGTGTAGGCGGGTTCCACTTCCCCTTTTGATAAGTCTCTCACTCGAGTTTGAGGTTCTAAAAACCTGCACTCATTCCAAATTTGACGAACCCTGCTTTCAGGAAATGCAGCTCTTGGGCATAATTCAATGGCTTGTTGGCTTAAATCCTCGTCATGGGGAACACCCTGCTGCCTCCCCAACTGGCGTAAGACCCGGTGCGGGGCATATGGGTGAATGCTTCGCAGGCCCATTAATATGAGATAACAAACCTCAGCCGACATATTGATAACCTCGTCGAGAAGGAGCCATCCGAACATCCACTCGATTTGGTTGGCGGTTAGTGAGCTCAAGTAGGAGTGCCAGGCTTCCGTGCCTTCAGGGAATTGGTGGCCTTTTACCCGAGTGCTATGTTCCTCAATGCAGTTTAAACCGGTTAAACCATAGTTCATGTAGCCCGGGCGGTGGCAGAGGTGTTCAATCAGCCAGATTTGTAGGAGCAGGTTGCACCCCTCGAAGAATTTTCCCCCAGATTGGCAAACTGTCAGAGCACGGTATATCTCGGCTAAGACCATCGGTATCAGTGTGCCATTGGACTTTTTCATCATGAAGTCTGCCATTCCCACAAGTCCGATGTCTATGCATCCGTCGCTTCTTGGGCATATCAAGGTGCCCAAGAATGCTACCACAAAAGCTAGCCCCCGGCGGGCTTCCCATTTAGCCTGATCTTTGTGAGTTAGACCAGTGTTGTTAGCCTCGTAACCCTGGGGATCTCCATAACGTCTGTAAAGAAAGTAGAAAGTGCAGAAGCCTTTGGACAAATGTGGGTCTTGGACGTCCCGGCTAATGTTCAACAGATCCAAAAACTTGTGGGGAGTCACCGCCCTGGGTGCCACTGGGTACCGACTTCTGAGTTTGTCATTGAGACCAGCATACCCCGCTATTTCCTCCAGCGTGGGTGTTAATTCAAAGTCCGAAAAGTGGAATACATTGTGGGCGGGATCCCAGAACAGTACTAGAGCTTCGACGATGTCCAACCTCGGCTTGATCTTTAAAAGGCCAGTAAATCCCCCTAAAGCTTTTATAACAGACTTTCTACTAGTCTCCCCCAAGTTGCTCCACCACATATGGAGTCCTAAAGGGATTTCCTCGACTGCTTTGAAAGGGATGTTTTCAACTGTATTCATCCTGCACATTCGTTCTTTTATTAAGACCACAGAAAAATTTCCGGAAAGTGTTATTTTGGAAAAAAAAAGGCTTAAAGAAAATGGACCACCTTTGCGAATACGACCTTTTAAAGCAGTGTTCGCGAATTGGGTCGAAGTTTAAAGACAAAAACACAGGTGGCCATTCTTGCAAAACGGCCTTCCGGCGCCCCACTCGGGCGATTAGGCTATAATGGCGTCACCTAATTTTATTTAAGGCTATATTTGTTTGATTTTGAAAAATGGAGTTGGACTCGATGAGGGTTGGCTACGTATCTCATACCAGTTGAGAATCAAACAAAGCGTAGTTCGGGGAAAAATCTTGATTAACTAAAAATATACACCCACTCATTTTGTTTTTGTATATTTTTTATTTTTTATTTTTTATTTTTTTGTTTAGCCGGTCGATACACAAGATGTGACAAATAAATGCATACGTAGCAAATAAAATGCATCAGGGTAGTCTTTTATTTCGGGTACACCTGTCCTAGACGGACCCAACCCCTGTGTTGAGTCCCCTAAGTCAAATGCACATGATGCAAATAAGCGTTCCTACTAGGGATCCGGCATGAGGTTTTGTTATTCTAGGTTTAAATCTGGGGTTTTGTTCTAGACCAGGCTTACCCGAGCGGACAGCTCGAGCCGAGGTTGGGGCAGCGTACCGGGAATACAGAAGCTTCGCCGGCTTTGCAACTTATCCGTACCTCGTTCTAAAATTTGGATATGACTCTAACAGAAAAGAAGTCACACGAAGTGCACACTTCCCAGATGATTTAGAAGACTCAGAGAGAAGAGGGTTTCGACACAAATTATATACAAGTCCAGATAATATCAAAGCGGTAAAAGCAGCATTTAGCAAATTAGGTTCAAATATGTAAAATCAGATAATAAAGCCAAATATAACAGCTATTCTAAGCTCGAATTCTGGACCCTGAACCAGAGATTCTGGGTTCGATTCCCAGCAGAGTCGCCAGAGCTGTCACACCTCCTTTTTCCACTACCTCCCGGATTGATGAAGGGTAGAAAGGGAGTTTCCACTTTAAGTGACATTATTCAGATTTGGGATTTATTTTAGTTTTTAGAGTCGCCACCTGGATTTTTGACGATGTTCCGGGACACCGTTTTATTAAAATCCCAAACCGAGGAAATTTAGACTCTGTTTTAAGTTGTCTGCGTACCAGAAATCCGAGCAGAGAATTCTATTAACCCGGGAGAAGGCGTTAGGCATTCCGAGTTCCGTGGTTCTAGCACGGTCGCTTAACTATTAATATTTGGCCTAAGTTATCTGATTATTTACGTATTTTAAACCTGTTGTGCATTTTAGGCTTCTTACTTTTTAGCCGTTTCTTATGGATTTATCTTGGAACAAGTCACGACGGAGTGCACTTGTTTGTCTTTTGGACACATTATAACTACGCCACATGAAATGCACCCGTAATTACAACATATGATTTTTATTATAATTTGAAGTTGAGGACGGGAACATGAGTTGTCGCACCCGAGTGTAGATTAAGTAGTCAAGACTATGATCGTGACGATTTTATAATGCCTATTTGAGGCGCTGTATGAGTATTCTTTAGGTTTTTCTATTTGAAATAATATTTTAGTTTTTAAAATTAATTAGGACGTTTATGGATTTATCTTAGACAAGTTACGATGGCGTACACTTGTTTGTCTTTGGACACATTGCAAACACGTTACATGAAATGCACCCGTGATTGCTATGTGCAATTTTATTTATTATTTGGAGTATAGGGTCGGGGGCATGAGTTGCCACTCCCGAGCGTGGATTATGGTGATTTTGGAACAATATTTGATTCTTTACCAAATTTTCCCAAAACTAAAGGTATCATTCTACCTAGAGGATTACCTAAAATGATATTAATTAGCCTAAAGAACAACATATTCTGGGCCATGGCCACATTTAGCCCTAAATTATTTCAAATCTTTTTGGCCAATCCTACTTCGGCTATTGAACAAAAAGCGATTTGTGTAATTTGAACTAAACACTACTAGATACAGGTATAAACAGAAACATTGTACTCTAAATGATAATTAGGAGAAAATTTGCACATTTAATATTGTTTTCCAGTTATCAAAGGGACATTGTTTGGAAAATCATATTCATATGTATCAAGGATTCACTAGATTAGGCACAAGTAAATCGCGAGGTATTTAAGGGCACAAGTTATTAAAAAGAATGAAATTTAAAGTTTTAGACAGATTAGTCTTAAAACCCAGATCATACAAGTTCTAAATGCTTTCGAATTTATAATCTAGGACTGCTTTGTGGTTTCTTTTCAAGGAAGGATATAGCAAGAATAGTTTTATCAGTTCAGATTTGGTCGTTTAAGACATAGATTCCTATAATCGAAATTCTTTCGTAAAAATATGCATACATTGATTTCAGAAAATTTATAAGATGCAGAATGAATTGAGAGCAATTAAATGATTCTGACTTACATTGAAGGAAACTAAAATCAGAAATAGTTGTTTCCAAATCAATAAGTGTTTGTAAAATCCTATGCATGCTAATTTTGAACATACACTCCATTTTTATCTACTGTCATCATGCTACTTTTCGAAACAGGGATTGGATTATAAATTTACTAATAAAAACAACCTACTTTTCAGGGAAAAGAACAAACACGAACAGTAAGAAGAATTTAAATATATACAGTCCAGTCGTTAATTACAATGATTCTGAAAATGAATATCATTAATTACAACTTCGACTGCTCTGTCAACATGCATTTTTGAAAGGCAAGAAAATTTAAAATGATCAGTCTAACTAAATTATCTGTCTTGAATGCTTTCAAAACCATGCGTTCGAGCTTTCATTTGTAATCTGTAGAACACCTCAATTAGATGAGTGTGTTATGCACCCATTGGACTAAACAAGACTATGATAGGAAGTCGAGTTTAAGTCGGATGATGCTTATACTAAGCTAAAAAAACAGAACTACTCGTGTATTCTTTAATGCGGATAATAAGTCCAAAATCTATTATTTAGGTAGTAGTAATCAACAGATCTTCAAACATTTATAGGACGAATCATATCATGAAAGAGGTTGAGCTCATCCTTTATGATGTTTTTGTTTTACACTATTTTTACCAGAAACAGGTTCTGGCCTCTTATAAGTTGAATCTGACCATAAAAGAGGGGTCAGATTCATCTCTATAGAGGTCTTATTCAACTCATAATTGTGCCATAGCTTTAATTTTAGGCATTTTTAGAGTATGAATCTGACCACTTGAAGGGTTCAGATTCGGTGTTCTACAGCCTTTGTCGATTGTTCACTTCGTACCTTTAAGGGTCATAGCCTACTGTTTAAGCACTTAACATGGGATGAATTTGACTATCAACAAATCAAATTCATCTACCCTAGCACTGATGCTAACATAATTCTAAACTATACAGAGATTTTGATTATTTAGGCATTTTTAGAGAATGAATCTGGACATTTAAAGAGTCCAGATTCCTTATTCTAAGGGCCTTTTTCGATCACTTATTTTATACCCTTAAGAGGGTGACTTTCAGCAACTAAACCTTTGTTTAAGCACCTGATATGGGGTGAATTTGACCATTATAGAGGGTCAAATTCATCTACCCTAGTGTTGTTTCATAACAATATCTAGATATCCAAGACCTGGAATAAACCAGTATTTCAGCATCTTTGTAGGATGAACTTAACCATTAGAGGTTGAGTTCATTACTCTTTGATGCTATTTTCCAACACAAACATTGATTGCACAGTTATATAACAGGCAGTTTTAAGATGAAACAGACTTATGTAAAATTCAGAGATTAGAAACTGAATAAACATAATGTGTTGCTCTATATACATGCATATAAGTTTATACAGAAATAGGTCTAAACAAATAAAAAATACAGATTCATAGAGGAAAGACAAACAGATTTCATATTTTTCATACTTCATAAAAAGAGAAGTCAGTTTTACATACCTTTAGAGTAAGACAACAACATAAAAACTTGACCAAATAAAGGTCAAGCAAAGGGAGTCAGCAGAAAAGAAGAGAAAGGCCAGCAGCAACAAATAGTAAACCCACAACAGAGAAAACACAGGGAAAGATGATTTTTTGAATACCCAAATGATTGAATAAGAATAGCAACCAAAACCAAGTCATCTAGGATAGAAGATCACAGCTACAAGACAACGTAAGCTCTGATTGTTTCCCACTCCTACTGTAAATCCTTTTTTCTTCTGTTTTCCAAGTTTTTAATAGTCGAAGTTGTATTTTTCAGTCTAAAGGGTTCAGAGAAGAGCCTAAAAAAATCCCCCTCTAGTGGTAAAAGGTGTGTCTATATATAGAGACATTTGGGATAGGATATACTTAGCATATTCCCTATCCTAAATGAGCTGAAAAGGGTACAGGTATAGATGTCAACCCTATCCTTTTGGGACAGCTGTACCTTCCAGAACGTTCCAGCCCTTGAAATTACCTTTCTATCCCTAAGTATCTGATTTCCTGATATTTGTCTAATCTAGAAGGTTCTTTTGGGTGACAACTAATTGTTCTTAACTAAGGTTGAGTCAATTAAATGAAGAGTAGTTGATTAAATGCCTAGAGTTGGCTTTCATACTACTTACTATGTTTAAGTCGTTAAATCAACAATTTAATTAAACTTAAAGGAGGTTAGCCAAACCAGTTTTCTTAAACTTAGGTTAATTTAATTAAACTAAGTGAATCTGCTTTAGTCCATTACCCTCAAGCTAATTGTTTTAAACATATTTTATTTTAGTTACATATTTTAATAAGCTACCTAAGTTAATTTCTGTATTGAAGAAGTTGGAATCATTTAAATGTCAGACTAAGTGAATCAATTATTCTTAAACTTAGTTAATTGATCTTAACTAGTTATCTAACTATGTTGTTTAGCTGATTTAAAAATTAAGTCTACTAGTTAAGTGTGACTTATTGCCTAATTAATTTAAACTCAAATTGATTACCATTTGAATTAAAATCAGTAGCTAATTGGTTGAAACAATTTCATTAGGTGTAATTAGGCTTATCCATTAACTCTTAGTCAATTGAGTGGTTAATCCTATGAAACTGAACTTTTAAACTATTTTGGTCATTCTAGGATCTTAGTTCGATTAAAGAAAGTTAGCTAGGTTATTAATTAGGTAATAAGTAATTCTATTCTAATTTAATTAATTAGTAGCTAAACTTTGTTGCCTTATCAAGGGTTGATTAATTTCAGATTAATCAATTACTTTAAACTTCTCAGACTTAGGTCAATTATACTGTTATTTAGTTCACATGGATACTCAATTAGTTGTGTATGATTGTCTAATTAGATTATTATTTAATTGCTTAGTCAGGGTGGATGGTTAACCCTAGATTACACTAAACTCAGAAGATGAACTAGAGTAAACAATCAATTGAAGGTGGGAAGGAGCGACAGTGAAGGTAGTCTAAAACAAACTAAGCATGAATCAAATAGTATAATCTTTAGTAAATCAATAGTGGCTAACAGGAAAACCTAAAAATGATTAATCATGGTCGCAAAATAGTTCGGAATTGCATAATGTGTTAAGTACTGCATCAATCGAAAACAATGTGAATCAAAACAGAAAAATCATATATGCAGTCAATGATGAAACCTAATTCAGGAGGTATGATTAACAGGGAAAACCTAATTACCTAGTATGACAAGAACAAAATCATGAAACATGCTTAAAATTGAAAAGACAAGGATAAAATATACAGAGGTGGGGGAGCAAACAACAGATCTACACAGATCTTTCACAAAAATAACTAAATCTAGACAGGTTCAAACCAAAACAGTTAGAAAGGGAAGGGTGATACCCGTAGAAAGGGTTTTTTGGCCGGGAAAGAGGAGGGGGTCACTGGATCTTACCAGATCTGATGGGGGGTTTTAAAGAAAAATGAATTAAACCTTCATGAATCGATTGCTCTAGTTAAGAGCAATCGACCCATGAAGGTCTAACCCATTGGTTGCCCTCGAATCGGCCGGGGAGAAATTTCAGGGGTTTTCAGATTCTTAGATTTGAAACCCCAGCAAGTCCATCGGTTTTTCAGGGGAGTTGATACGGGAGGTGATAGAGGAGGTAATGGTGGTTTCCTGGTAGATATTTGGGGTTGATTGGAGTGGTTATGGTGGCCGGACGACGGTGGGGTTTCAGGGGCGGCTAGGGTTTGAGGTTGGGGTTAGGTTTGGATCGAAATGGGGGTATGTGGTGGGGTTTGGACACTTAAATACGGAAAGGATGTCCAGTTCCGGTCCGTATGATCATAGACAGATCAATGGTTGGGATTGAACTGGGCCTAAAACGACGTCGTTTTGGTTAAGCTGGGGCATGTCGGGTGAGGGGTTTGGGCTGGTCCGGATTTGGTGTTAGGGAGAAGGGATTTTGGGCCTGGGTAATTTGGCCCAGGTCCAATTTTAAACCTCCTTTGGCCAATTTAAGTTAATTAATCTACTCATTTTAAAAAGTAATAACTAACTTTAACTAAGTTTTGTCTAATTATAAATTAATTGGTGAGTTAATTAAAAGTAAAATCATTTATATTAATACCCATAATTATTTAAAGAACAAATTTTATAATTTTCTTAGTAAAAAGGATTAAATTATGCAACTAATTATCAAAACCTGATTGTGACAAGTAATAAATGTTTTTGTTATTGTATTATATTTCATTGATTTAAAGGATGAATTATGATCATAAGTAATTAACAAATAGACACTGAAATTCAACAGAAACCTAAAAAATTAAATTATTTAGCAAATTTGTAGGTGTATTTAGTAGGTGAAAAATCACATGCTCACACACACAATACCTATTCCCTCAAGCTAAGGTTAGACACAACACTTACCTCGAATTCACAAGCCACTCACTACTCTAGCACTGATTTTCCTTTAGAATTGGGCTTCAACTCACTCGAATCTAATCATAATTGGGTTCAATATCGTTAATTATTGCTAAAGGTATCAACTTTAATGAAAAACTATGGTTTTCCTATGTTTTCTTATCAAAATATGAAAATCGACCTCGGGTCCGCTTAGTCTAAACTCGAAATTCAGACCAAAATTCATTTACCCATTCTCCCCAAGCCTGGATATACAATTAATTTTGGAATCCGACCTTAATTCGAGGTCTAAATCCCCAGAATTTGAAATTCTTAAGTTCTACCCAAAAAATCCAATTTTTACCATGAAAACTCTAGATTTTTGGTTAAAATCTTGTTAAAAGTTTTAAAGGATTGAAAGGAATTAGTTAGAGATCACTTACCAATGATTTGGAGAAGTTTGGATCTTTGAAAAATCACCTATGGAGGTTTAGGGTTTCAGAGAATCGAAAAATGAGTGAAAATCCCGTCAAAAATCAGTTTTAATAAGGGGTTCGCAATTGCGAACCCTTCGGATTTTAGCAGTCATCGCAAATGCGATGAAAAAGTCGCATTTGCGACCAGAAATCTCGTATTTGTGAAGCGTGATCTGGCAATTGCGAGATCAGCGGCCTGCCAACACCAGACATATGCTGTGCAGATGTTTTTTCTAAGTCTAAACACTCCGTAGCCTACCCAAAACTTATACGAGCCCTCGGGGCTCCAAACCAAACATGAACCTAAGTCTAAAAAAATCATACGGACTTGATCATGCGATCAAATCATCAAAATAATATTAAAAAAACTACAAATTTAACCTCAAAACTCCAGATTTCCTCAAGAACACTCAAATTTCTAACTTTTAAACCGGACGTCCAAATCACGTCAAATCAACTCCGATTCTCATCAAGCTTCACAGATAAGACATAAATATCACAACAAACTTGTTCCGGGCTCCGGAATCAACATACATGCCCGACACCAAAAATTTCACCTATTATTTCATTTCTTTATTTCCTGTAATAACCAACACAACAATTTTCTCCAAAAAATGTTTTCTAAGGCTAGGGACCTCGGAATTCAATTATGGACACAAGCCCAAGTCCCATATTTTACTCCGGACCTTACGGGATCATCGGAATACAGATCTGGGTCCGTTTACTAAAAATGTTGACCAAAGTCAACTAAAACTAAATTTTTAACTCTAAAAATTACTATTTCTCGTATTTTCACATAAAAACTTTCCGGATTCACGCCTGGACTATGCACGCAAATCGAGGCAATTAAAATTAGTCTTTTTAAGGCTAATGAGCTTGGAATGGAGTCTTAATTTATAAGATGACCCTTTGGGCCATCACAATCTCCACCTCTAAAACAAACTTTCGTCCTCGAACGGACATAGAAAATTACATGAACTGGAAAACAAGTGGGGATATCTACTCTGCATGTCCGAATCGGACTCCCAAGTAGCAGCCTCAACAGGCTGACCTTTTCACCGAACTCGAACTGAAGCATAACTCTTTGACCTCAACTGACGAACCTGTCGGTCTGTCACGACCCAAATTTCCCTCCATTGGGTATCGTGATGGCACCTAGTCTTAGGGACTAGTTAAGCCTAGCAATTACTGAATAACAACAACAATAAAAGGAAAACTAAAGGTTATGTTATAGAATCTCAACAGAATGTTCAAACTTTCCCAAAATCGGTAGTACAAGTCATAAGCTCTACGAATCTCCTACCACTTCTAAGTACAACTGTTTGGATATAGATACAAGAGTGTAAGAATAATAAATACAAAGAAGGTGACTCTGACGCCTGCGAATGCAGCAACAGGTTACCTTGAGTATCCCCGGCACTCATCCACACAGCTGATACAATATATACCTGGAACTGCACACAAAAAGGTACAAAAGTGTAGTATGAGCACACCACAGCGGTGCCCAGTAAGTATCAAGACTAACCTCGGTGGAGTAGTAATGAGGACTAGTCAAGATACCACTGGTCTTCAAAATAAGTAACATGAATATAGAAATGACCGAATGTTGCATCTATCTAAGACATCACGGAATAATTCAGAACAATGACAATATAAAGCGGAAGGAAATTTCATAAATCAATCACGAAATAGTACAAAAATACACAGAAAGATGAACAACAAAATAAGCCGAATCGAAAGGAAACACAATACAATAGAGAACACCAATAACTCAACTCCACGTCGGTTTGTTCACATCGGTCTATAGCAATTAAAATCCATAACTGGTAGAAATCTTTAAACATCGGTTCGTATGAAAAACTTTTGCAAATAATATCGTTTTAGTATGGAAGAGTTTCCTTTGAAAACATACTTTCTCCAAAAGTAGATATAAGTATATTTAATAGAGAGAATTACGTAAAACATAGTTTCTTTCAAAATACGAAACCTCCCAATTAAGATTTCCCAATAAATAACTTCCAAATTATCATTTTAGGCAAGACTAGTGCTTTTCAAATATACATTCGATGTAAAAGTCATTCATATATAATCATTTCAAAACCATTGATTTTTCAATACTACTTTTCAATAAAATCCCTTGATCAAAATCTCCTCAAGATTTATCCACCGGAACTCAGTCTGTAACTCAGAAATTGCCATGCAATACAGGAGGAATATCAAATTTTGTCAGTAAATGCAGTAAATAGCAAACAGGAACAACGGAAATAATAATGCATTAATGCGGCACGGAATATTCCCTTGTGCTAAAATAACATAAACACGGCACAAAATGTCCCCTCGTTCTAAATAACATAAACACGTCACGGAATATCCCCTCGTGCTAAAATAACATAAACATGGCACGGAATGTCCCCTCGTGCTAACATAAGATAACATGGAATGGAATGTCCCCTCGTGCTAACATAACATAAACATGGCACGGAATGTCCCCTCGTGCTAACATCACATAACAGGGCACGGAATGTCCCCTCGTGCTAACATAACATAAACATGGCACGGAATGTCCCCTCGTGCTAAATCACATAAACATGGCACGGAATGTCCCCTTGTGCTAACATCACATAACATGGCATGGAATGTCCCCTCGTGCTAACATAGCATAAACAACAATTTAACAAGGGAAATCAATAATAAGAACCATAAATCACAATATCCCGGCAAGGGAGTCAATGACGCAAACAATATCATCAACAATATAACAATAATAGAAATCATACCATCCCGGCAAGGGAGTCAACAATGCAAACAACATCATCACCAACGGAATAATAAGAGAAACTACAGAATCCCGGCAAGGGAAACAACTATAACAAATCTCACCTAAACAGTTAACTTCACGGAATAAACTCAACTTCAACAAAGGCCCAGTAATAGGTAACATCAAGAAAATACCAATAACATAAATGTCTATCAATTAGACCTAAGTAGCACTTAAGGGAATAGTCATATATATCAAAAT
Source organism: Nicotiana knightiana (assembly GCA_005239525.1). Lineage (NCBI taxonomy): Eukaryota > Viridiplantae > Streptophyta > Magnoliopsida > Solanales > Solanaceae > Nicotiana > Nicotiana knightiana. Next base: position 9,605 of record ML383592.1, on the reverse strand, counting down.
GTAAGACTCACGGGCATGCTTGACTCCAATGAATAGATGTTCCGACTACGGCTAGTCAACTATAAGGCTAGATGACACTAATTATAGTCAATTAGGCAAGTTAGGAAGAAAATATAGCATGATGATAAGAGAAGTAAAATATTCAGTTATGTCAAGTGAAGTCAAATAGCCAACGAAGGAATCCAAAAATAAGTATTTCTAATTTAAACGGGAAGGGATGAAATAAACAACCAAGGATTCAAATGTAACAATTACAAATCATACACAAGTAATATAAGAACCTACGAATCCTAAAAGGCCAATCTAATTGCAAATAAGTCCGAGTACACACTCGTCACCTCGCATACTCGGACCACAACCAACAAGAAAGACTCAATCCTAAGGGGTAGTTCCTCCACACAAGGTTAGGCAAGATACTTACCTAAAAGACGACAACTCGGTACTCAAAAATAGACTTCTCGGGCGGGAAGGCCTCTGGACAGCTCAAAAGCAACTAAAACAACTTCAAAATACATATAAAATGTATAAGGAACTATTCCGAATAATAAAGTCTCACTCTTTACAGTATTATAAAAATCGACCCAAAAGTCGACCCCCGGGCCCGCACCTCGGAACCCGATAAATTTTACAAATTACGATTACCTATTCCGATACGAGTTCACCCATACTAAATTTATTCAATTCCGATAACATTTGGTCTTTCAAATCACGATTTTTCATTTTAGAAGTTTTCTTTCAAAACCCATAATTCCCTCAATCCAAAACACAAATTAAAGGATAAAAAAAAGAAAAAATTTATGAAAAATAATTAATAATAGTGGAAGAACACTTACAGATTAGATTTGCATGAAAAACCCTCAAAATTTCTCCCAAATCCGAAGTCCCAAGCTCAAAATGTGAAGAAAATGGCTTACCCTCGTTTATAAGAATCTGCCCAGGACATCTGCACCTGCGACCATGGTCCCGCATCTGCGGTCCTGCACCTGCGGAAATACCATCGCAGGTGCGAAAACCCACTAAAAGGCCTGGGGTCGTCCCTGCGGTCAATTGGCCGTATCTGTGGAAAACGAACCACACCTGCGAGGATTGGGTGATTTGGCCAAGTCCGCACCTGCGAGCTCCTCGCCGCACCTGCGTGTCCGCACCTGCGTAAGTTCCATCGCAGGTGCGAGACACCAGAACCAGCAATGGTTCAGCTGTCCTTCCAAGTTCTAATATCACCCGATGAGCATCCAAAATATACCCGAGGCCCCTCTGGACCCCGTCCAACCACACACACGTCATATAATCTAGCACGGACTCGCTCGAGGTTTAAAACCACATAAAACAACACTAAAACGATGAATTAAACTAAAAATCAATGAAATTCCTCAGAACTTCTATAAATATTATGTTTTGCATTTATGGTCCGAATCACGTCAAACTAAATCCGTTTCTTTCCAAATTTCACAGATAAGATCCATGGACGACCAGTGGAGTTCATAAAAGAAACCAAAGAAAGGTCCGCGACAAAGCTGTCCCCTCTCTCCATATCTCTACTTACTGGTTGGGTGCAGATAACACTGTAATAATAACAAAGCCAGATAGAAATACTGTTCGTTCAGAATTGATTCAGATGGCGAGGAACCACGGAAAAATCCACCTTATTCATGCTCCGCACAGCAACTTGCCCGGTCAATATTATATGTCTATGCTAAACTTGGTGATCTATTTTCGTTGCCCCCTTTGAGCCTATGTGATATAATCATTGTCATATCGAACCTGTACCGGGCTTCGGAACCATGATACGGGCCCGATATCACAGGTTTCACCTCAAAGTTTATTTTCAAAAACCTTTATATTTTTCAGAAAACAATTTTCTTTAAACATTCATTCCTCGGACTTGGGACCTCAGAATTTGATTCCGGGCATATGCCCAAGTCCCATATTTTCCTACGGACCCTCCGGGACCGTCAAATAACGGGTCCGGGTCCGTTTACCAAAAATGTTGAACGAAGTCAACTTTATTTAAATTTCTAATGTAAAATTATCATTTTTATCAGGTTTTCACATAAAGGCTTCCTGGCTACACGCCGAGCTGCACACGCAAATCGAGGTAAGATAGAAGGAGGTTTTTCACGACCTCGGGACATAGAATTAGCTAGGAATATACGGGATGACCTTTTGGGTCATCACATCCTCCCCCTCTTAAACAAATGTTCGTCCTCGAACGTGCCAAGTTTCACCTTGAACTCATCCAATTACTGATTGTACATTTCTAACACATACCCGCGGGTGATCCCACGTAACCCAAATCCACCTAAGCCTGACGAAACAATCACAACTGCAGTATAGCCTTCACATCACCACCGATAAGCCTCATACCTCACTTTCTCATCTTCTACTCATTTCTCAAAAGACCCGATTCTAAATTCATATCTGGCAGTTAGCCTCAACCAGCTGCACCAACTCAGGTCTACACCCATAAGGCACGACCACACAAGATAGCACATCACACATAGGCTCAAAAAGCACTTTTTGATCACAATAGCTGCCCGAAATCAACTCAACATTGGTAATTAGCCTCACATCTAAAGAATTCAGATCCAAACCCCATAATACTGATAATGATGCAATGAACACGAAAACTTTATTATTAAACACCCGAATCACCAAGCCACAACTAACACCACCAGTCACACATCCCGCAAGCTAAAAACTAATGGAGCACATAACGACAATGACTGAATATGAATATAGAAACATATAAAGGAACTATCAAACAAGCCATAGGCATAACTCTCTATCAATACTGATTTACCAAAAGCAATATAACAAGGAAGAAGCAAAACATATGAACAAATCACAAGGATTCCATCCTGATAAAATTTCAATGCGGTACTCAGCCCGATCTAAATATATCGAATCACAAATATCACAAAGACCTCACCCTCAGCTCTGAATCACATACCGACAATATATCATACCAATAGTAATTTCTCCATTAACTCATCTCAGCTGAAAAAGAATCATAATGCTAGCTGATCTCACATCTCGATGGAGTATCAAATCACAATTCGTAAGCAAAACACTCAGGAAAATCACATAAAGCTTACCATGAAGAACAACAAGGACTCACTTCCAGTTTCACCACTATCAAGAATGAAATAAACAACGATAAACACGGTCTACTACTCATAGAATCTCCCAACAGGAGCAAACATAAAATGGAGTGCAAAATATGGAACTCACTCATAAATGAAAAAACAAATAGGGGAACTCGTCCCGACCAACAGAACTATAATGAAATTCAATTGGTGCCCCTCTGTAACACATCAAAACATACATGTGTGATAATATCTGGCGCATCGGCCTCCGACCTACCATATGCAACACATCAACGGGTCAGGACTCCCCCTCTTTGGCGCCCCTTACTCACCTGAATACCCTGCTACCACACACCTACCTGAATCCTGGGACAATTTCTTACCCTGTGGCTAACATCTCCACACTGAAAACAATCTCGCTGCCGACATGGCTGTGAAAAAAAAAGCACACAATATGAATCTTATGAGACCCATGAGTACCTGAAACGCTCCCATGCGAAGCTGGTCATGCAAACTGAACTGGCTGACGCACAAAACCTCTACTGTGGGGGTACCCTGCTTCCGTATAAAGGACTAGTGGATTTCTCTGATCTACGAGGCCTGCTCGCCTCCCGGAGCTCTCTCCCGGTCCCACATGCTCTCTAACCAGCGAGCGATCCCTACTATTTGCTGAAATGAGGCATCCTACTTCAACTCTCGAGTCCTGCTGACCGAATATCATGCCTGAATTCCCTAAATGACTCTACGGACTGATCTCCTAACTGAAGCAACCAAGCGAAGTGCATGTCTGGACAACTCACTAAATCTAACGGCATACTCCATTAGTGACATAGCGCCCTGACACAACTGCTCAAACTCCACGTGCCGTACATACCGAAGGGACTGAGGTGCAACCTCTCTCAAAACATTTTCGAAAACTGAATCCATACTAGTGAAGCTAACTCGGCCAGATTACCCCAACTCATATGCCGCCACCACTGATCAACCCACTACTCTGAACCTGAAATTTGACAAAATCAATCCCTCTAGTCTTCACAATACCCGAAGTACGAAGAATATAGTGACACTCCTCCAAGAAACCCTAGGCACTATCTGCCGCCAATCCACTGAAAGATAGAAGGGTGATAAGTGATCAGAATTCGAACACGCCGTGTTTTACTGGGACTTTCTATACCTCTCAAGTCCAAGGTATTCTTTCTCAGAGGCTACTGTCCTAACCACGGACTGAACTGAAACCACATTCGTGCTGCCATAATAACTGGAACCTGACCATATGATCTCGCTACTCTGGAGTGTAGACAGTGGGAGTCTGAACTCCTCCCCTGATTTGTGAAGAAACTGGTTCAGTAGAATCAACCCTGTCTGAGTCAATGTGCTACTTATACTCAAAACTGCGCTCAGGTCTCCTGAAGTCCGGGGTAGCAACAGGCACCGCCAGTACCTGTCCCCCAACTAGAACTACTGGCGACTCCTCAATGACTGCTCTGGTAGGCATCTTAACTACGGCACGTGCTCCTCGTTGGCCTCTGTCTCTGACCCTTACGACATTTGCTTCGGGGTAACATCATCAGGAACCACCGCTCGTGTCCTCACCATCGGTGAGAGAATGGAATGATAATTTCAAACTTTAAGATCAATAAACTCGCACGATAGGAATGAAGGAAGTGAAATTGTCCTAATAGTTTCGTAGCCTCTCGAAGATAAGTATAGACGTCTCTGCACCGATCCACAAGACTTTACTAAACGCGCTTATGACTCGTAAAACCTATGAACCTAGAGCTCTGATACCAACTTGTCACGACCCAAATTTCCCTCCGTTGGGTATCGTGATGGCACCTAGTCTTAGGGACTAGGTAAGCCTAGCAGTTACTGAATAACAACAATAATAAAAGAAAAACTAACAGTCATGTTATAGAATCTCAACAGAATGTTCAAACTTTCCCAAAACTGGTAATACAAGTCATAAGCTCTACGAATCTTCTACGACTTCTAAGTACAACTGTTTGGATATAGATACAAGAATGTATGAATAATAAATACAAAGAAGGTGACTCTGACACCTGCGAACGCAGCAACAAATTACCTTGAGTCTTCTCGACAGTCATCCACACAGCTAATACAATATATACATGGAACTGCACACAAAAAGATGCAGAAGTGTAGTATGAGCACACCACAGCGGTGCCCAGTAAGTATCAAGACTAACCTTGGTAGACTATTGACGAGGACTAGTCAAGACACCACTGGTCTACAAAATAAGTAACATGAATATAGAAATGACCGAATGTTGCATCTATCTAAGACTTCACGGAATAATTCACAACAATGACAATATAAAGCGGAAGGAAATTATAGAAATCAATCACGAAACAGTAAAAATACATAGAAAGATGAACAACAAAATAAGCCGAATCAAAAGGAAACACAATACAATAGAGAACACCAATAACTCAACTCCACGTCGGTTTGTTCACATCGAGTCTTAGCCATTAAAATCCATAACTGGTAGAAATCTTGAAAAAACGGTTCGTATGAAAAACGTTTGCAAATAATATCGTTTTAGTATGGAAGAGTTTCCTTTGAAAACATACTTTCTCCAAAAGCAGATATAAGTATATTTAATAGAGATAATTACGTAAAACATAGTTTCTTTCAAAATACGAAACCTCCCAACTAAGCTTTCCCAATAAATAACTTCCAAATTATCATTTTAGGCAAGACTAGTGCTTTTCAAATATACATTCGATGTAAAAGTCATTCATATATAATCATTTCAAAACCATTGCTTTTTCAATAATACTTTTCAATAAAATCCCTTGATAAAATATCCTCAAGATTTATCCACCGGAACTCAGTCCATAACTCAGAGATTTCCATGCAGTACATGAGGAATATCAAATCTTGTCAGTAAATGCAGTAAATAGCAAACAGGAACAATGAAAATAATAATGCATAAATACGGCACGGAATGTCCCCTCGTGCTAAAATAACATAAACAAAGCACCGAATGTCCCCTCGTGCTAAATAACAAAAACACGTCACGAAATTTCCCCTCGTGCTAAAATAACATAAACATGGCACAGAATGTCCCCTCGTGCTAACATAACATAACATGAAACGAAATGTCCCATCGTGCTAACATAACATAAACATGGCACGGAATGTCCCCTCGTGCTAACATCACATAACAGGGCACGTAATGTCCCCTCGTGCTAACATAACATAAACATGGCACAGAATGTCCCCTCGTGCTAAATCACATAAACATGACACGGAATGTCCCCTCGTGCTAACATCACATAACATGGCACAAAATGTCCCCTCGTGCTAATATAACATAAACAACAATTTAACAAGGGAAATCAACAATAAGAACCATAAATAACAACATCTCGGCAAGGGAGTCAACAACACAAACAATATCATCAACAATATAACAACAATAGAAATCATACCATCCCGGCAAGGGAGTCAACAATGCAAACAACATCATCAACAATGAAATAATAAGAGAAACCACACAATCCCGACAAGGGAAACAACTATAACTAATCTCACCTAAACAGTTAACTTCACGGAATAAACTCAACTTCAACAAAGGCCCAGTAATAGGCTACATCAAGGAATACCAATAACATAAATGTCAAACAATTAGACCTAAATAGCACTTAAGGGAATAGTCATATAAATCACAATGTAAGACTCACGGGTATGCTTGACTCTAACGAATAGATGTTCCAACTACGGCTAGTCAACTATAAGGTTAGATGACACTAATTATAGTCAATTAGGCAAGTTAGGAGGAAAATATAGCATGATGATAAGAGAAGTAGAATATTCAGTTAAGTCAAGTGAAGTCAAATAGCCAACGAAGGAATCCAAAAACAAGTAGTTCTAATTTAAACGGGAAGGGATGAAATTAATAACCAAGGATTCAAATGTAACAATTACAAATCATACACAGGTAATATAAGAACCTACGAATCCTAAAAGGCCAATCTAATTGCAAATAAGTCCGAGTACACACTCGTCACCTCGCATACTCGGACCACAACCAACAAGCAAGACTCAATCCTAAGGGGTAGTTCCCCACACAAGGTTAGGCAAGATACTTACCTAAAAGACGACAACTCGATACTCAAAAATAGACTTCTGGGGCGGGAAGGCCTCCGGACAGCTCAAAATCAACTAAAACAACTTCAAAATACATATAAAATGTATAAGGAACTATTCGGAATAATAAAGTCTCACTCTTTACAATATTATAAACATCGACCCAAAAGTCAACCCTTGGGCCCGCACCACGGAACCCGACAAATTTTATAAATTCTGATTACCCATTCCGATACGAGTTCACCCATACTAAATTTATTCAATTCCGATAAAGTTTGGTCTTTCAAATCACGATTTTTCATTTTAGAAGTTTTCTTTCAAAACCTATAATTCGCTCAACCAAAACACAAATTAAATGATAAAAATAAGAACTAATTCATGAAATATAATTAATTATAGTAGAAGAGCACTTACCCATTAGATTTGCGTGAAAACCCTCTTAATTGCTCCCAAATCCGAAGTCCCAAGCTCGAAATATGAAGAAAATGGCTAAACCTCGTTTATAAGAATCTGCCCAGGACATCGCAGGTGCGAAAACCCACTAAAAGGCCTGGGGTCGCACCTGCAGTCAGTTGTCCGCATCTTCGAAAAACGAACCGCACCTACGAGGACTGGGTGATTTGGACAAGTCCGCACCTGCGAGCTCCTCGCCGCACCTGCGTAAGGTCCATTGCAGGTGGGAGACACCAGAACAAGCAATGGTTCAACTATCCTTCCAAGTTCTAATATCACCCGATGAGCATCCGAAATATACCTGAGGCCCCCGGGACCGGGTCCAACCACACACACAAGTCATATAATCTAATACGGACTCGCTCAAGGTTTCAAACAAAATAAAACAACACTAAAACGATGAATTAAACTAAAAATCAATGAAATTCCTCAGAACTTCTATAAACATTATCTTTTGCATTTAAGGTCCGAATCACGTCAAAGTAAGTCCGTTTCTTACCAAATTTCACAGATAACACGTATAAGTCATATCGAACCTGTACCGAGCTCCGGAACCATGATACGGGTGCGATATCATAGGTTTCACCTAAAATTTCATTTTCAAAAACCTTTATATTTTTCAGAAAACAATTTTCTTTAAAAATTCATTCCTCGGACTTGGGACCTCGGAATTCGATTCCGGGCATACGCCCAAGTCCCATATTTTCCTACGGACCCTCCGCGACAGTCAAATCACGGGTCCGGGTCCGTTTACAAAAAATGTTGACCGAAGTCAACTTTATTCAAATTTCTAATACAAAATTAACATTTTTATCAGTTTTTCACATAAAGGCTTCCCGGCTACACGCTCGAGCTATGCACGCAAATCAAGGTGAGATAGAAGGAGGTTTTTCACGACCTCGGGACACAAAATTAGCTAGGAATATACAGGATGACCTTTTGGGTCATCACACGGTCTAAGATGGATACCGGTTCCTCCTCATAAGTCAAATCTTTGTGCAATTGGACAGAGCTGAAATCTAACACGTGGAACGGATCATCATGTTATTTCCGGAGCATAGATATATGAAATACCGGATGAACTGAGGATAACCGTGGAGGCAACACAAGTCTATAAGCTACCTCCCCAACTCTATCAAGAATTTCAAATTGTCTGATCTACCTATGGCTCAATTTTCCCTTCTTCACAAATCTCATAACACACTTCATGGGTGATACCCGAAGTAATACCCTTTCTCCAACCATTAATGCCACATCACGAACCTTACGGTCGGCATAACGCTTTTGCCTAGTCTGAGATGGACGAAGCCGATCTTGTATAACCTTGACCTTATCTAGGGCCTCTTGAACTAAGTACCCAATAACCAAGCCTCTCCAGGCGCAAACTACCCAACTGTCGATCTACACCATATAACATATAATGCCTTATAGGGAGCCATCTGAATGCTCGACTGATAACTATTATTGTAGGCAAACTCTACTAACGACAAGAATTGATCCCAAGAACCTCCAAAAGACATAACAGAAGTGCGGAGCATATCCTCCAAGATCTGAATGGTACTCTCGGGTCATCCGTCCGTCTGAGGATAAAATTCTGTGTTCAGTTCAACTCGTGTACACAACTCATGCTGAACTGCCCTCTAAAAGTGCGAGGTAAACTCCGTACCTAGATCAAAAATAATAGACACGGGCACACCGTGAAGGTGAAAAATCTCTCGAATATATATCTCTACCAACCGCTCTGAAGTATAAGTACTTGCAACTGGAATGAAATGTGCTGATTTAGTCAACCTATCCATAATAACCCAAACGGCGTCGGACTTCCTCTGAGTCCGTGGGAGTCCAACAACAAAGTCCACAGTGATACGCTCCCACTTCCACTCAGGAATATCTATCTACTGAAGTAAACCACCGGGTCTTTGATGCTCATATTTCACCTGTTGGCAATTCAAA
>ML383591.1:87010-103632 GCA_005239525.1 Nicotiana knightiana | reverse complement strand
AAAAAAAAAAAAAGCAAAATTTTTTTTGTGCGGGGTGGGAGGTGGGGTGTGTGGTGCAAAAAACGAAAAAACATAAATTTAAAATTACAAAAACTTTTTTTGCGGGGGCCGGAGGGGGTAGTAGGGTGGGTGGTGACAGAAAAAAATTGAAATATTAAAAATAAAAAATAAAAACTTTTTGGAGAGGGGGTGGAGTGAGTAGCCATGGTGTGGGGTTAGGTGAGTGGGTGCGGGACGGGGAATATGGTAGGAAAGGTTGAGAAGGAGTTTTGAAAAATATTGTCCCTTCTCTTGATAAGAAAAATATTTTCCTCCAATTGAAGGAAAATGAGATCATAAGAAAAATGTTTTCCAAAATAATTAAACCAACCAAACATGAAAAAATTAAAAAATATTTTCCAGAAAATATTACAAACACACCCTTAGATTTCACTCCATATCATATGGAAAAACAATTTTGATTAAGACACTCCCTTTGAAAGGATCTGCCTCTAGCCTAACTAGTGACTTTGAAGTTCTGAAAAAGTCATCCATGTTCAAATATTATCCAAGAACTTAATATTTCTTTTAGAATTTATACGACTTGTGTCAAAGTTATGGAATGAGCGGAGCCACAAATTTTATTAAGAAGAATTAAAATATAAAAAGTCAAACACATAGAAAAAAAAAGTCAAACAATTTAATATAGTGTTGGTGAAAAAATAATTACAGTTGAAAAATAAAATGAAGAAAATAAAATATCATCAGGCTGAGGCGCGGATATCTCACTCTCTTTAAGGAGATTCAAGCGTGCTGCAACAAAGTTTTCACTGGTCCAACAGTAATCCTCTTGACTTGTCTCCCCCAGGATACAACAATCTGATCACGTCGTATGACTCAAACAAACTCTGGACAAGTTGTTGAGTCTAAAGTTCCACCAAGATGAACACCTTCCTTCAACAAAAGTAAAAACTTTCTTATTCTTCTTTCACAACTTTAACCTCACTTTATTGAAACACATCTACAATTATTTTTCAGACCACATTATGGAAGAAAGACTCCTATTTATAGGTGTAGGAATTCTTCCTTGAATTAAATTGGAAGAAAGTGGGATAATAATTAGTTATGAAATCATGGAGAACATGATAATGGTTAAATTATTATGTAATTAGTGGTAGAATATGGGAGAAGAATTACAAAAGAGTTATAGTCATTTTCTACATCATGGAGTAGTGGGAGTTATGTCATATTTTATTTTAATAATAGAATTATATTATATATATATATATATATATATATATACATATAAATTTTTGATAGAATAACACCCCTTCGTTAAAAATGGCCCTGCTATTGTATTGAAAGGCTTTCGTTAGACTTATTGCAGATAATATTTGTATTAAATTTACGGAACTTGACAATTAAAAGAGATTTCTACAGGATGTAATACTATTAACCAGCTTTAGCATTAATATATAAATATTTCTACCTCCTCAAAAAATAAAAAACTAGATAGAATAACTAGAAATATTTATTAAAGTAGAAGTGTTGAACTAACCTAATATATGTTTATCAATCACATGATTTCATCCTTGTATACGATAAAAATCGGGCTTGCCCTTTTCATATGAATAATCGAGACAAAGGCGTGGTAAGCCAAGGTTCGACCCCATGTTATACCGGACCGTGACATGAAGTTGGATTGCCAAGCTCGTGACTCAAGGATCGATCGAGATAGAGATCAGTCAAGATCGAGACCAAGCGGGATAGAGATCGAGCAAGATCGAGGGAAGCCTGCCGAGCCAATAACAGAAAGCCAAGATATCCGCGATCGGCGAGGATCAGGCGTAAATATCGGCACGTATCAAGAAAAGGCCGGTTAAATAGTCAATCATAAAAATTTTTATTGTTCTTAAAATTGTATTATAAGTAGAACACATCTACTATATAGAGGGAGGTTTTATCGTTTGTAAAGGGGGAGATGAACATTATTCAAAGTAGTATAACAATTTTTATCTTAAGCTTTCAATACTCCGTTGCTCAGTTCACATTTTCCAGTAGCGTACTCGTTTGGTTCGAGGGCAACCTAGCTCCAGGGTCAAAGATGCATATCTAATTTGGTTAGCTTTATTTTTATTTGCAGTCAATTTCTAGTATCAATTTAAACATTTTCTCAGTTTGTGCCAAGTGAAATCGCATATCTTTAAAGCCACTTATAAATTTAATTGTTATCTATTTTTAAGGGTAAACAGTTTGGGGTCCACCGTGGGGCTAAGGATAATTGTGGTTGTTTGGTACAAACTTTCAAACACGCGCTATTTTACACTTGTTCTTTGAAGTATCTTTGGTTACAGGATTAAAAAATGTCAAACTCTCGGTCAGCACCTCAACACATTAACAATGATCTCAGCCACCACAGCGAAAATGAGAACATTGCACTAGGAAACGGTGTACCTCCTGCTGGTTTTGATGGAATTCCTGCTGTAGATCCAATTGATGTCAGTTCACATGTAGCCATCAATGGAAATTTAGTCGTCGATCCCGAAAGCAGTGTTCTCGAGGGTACCCGATCAGCTACTCAAAATGCACATGGCAGTGAAGATGGCGAGATCAGCCTGCAGGTGATCTTCGAAATGATGCAAGCTCAACAGGCAGCAATAGCCCAGCTACAAAATTAGAACCACATACCGAGCAGGGTCGAACTCGAGCCATCCCAAGAAGTTGTACACAGGTTCGAATCGGCTTCATAGAAATCGAATGAGAAGGAATCGGAGACCAGTCCTGCTATCATGAAGATGCTCGAAGAACTAACAAAGCGAATCGAGACAGGGGAAAAGAAGATCGAGGAAAACGATAAGAAGGTAGAAACCTATAACTCCAGGGTCGATCAAATCCCGGGGGTACCACCGATATTGAAAGGGCTAGATTCCAAAAATTCTGTACAAAAAACTTTTCCCCCAAGTGCGGCTCCGAAGCCGATCCCCAAGAAATTCTGTATGCCCGAGATTCCTAAGTACAATGGGACGACTGATCCAAACGAACACATCACCTCCTGAACGTGAAGGAAATGACTTGGAAGATGACGAGATTGAATCTGTCTTGCTGAAAACTTTTGGGGAGATTCTATCGGAGGGTGTTAGTTCTATTGACTCATTCGATATGCCTGCATATTGTTTTGTAAAGGTACACGCCGGGGCCATTAAGGTCGCAACAAGGAAGTCGGACCTTTTCAAGGTAAAACATAAGGACAATGAGACGCTAAGAGAATTCGTATCTCGATTCCAAATGGAACGAATGGATTTACCACCGGTCATCGACAATTGGGCTGTTCAAGCTTTCACTCAAGGCCTCAACGCTCGAAGTTCAGTGGCTTCACAATAGGTGAAGCAGAATTTGATCGAATACCCAGCTGTCACTTGGGCCGATGTGCACAATCAATACCAGTCGAAGATCAGGGTCGAGGATGATCAACCGGTAGTTCCTTCTGGATCCATTTATCCTATCAGGCCCATAGATAGAATCAAGAGGGATATCGACCGAGAACCAAGGTGAAATAGAGATTGATATCAACCGTCTAATGGAGACCATAGAGACAATAGTGCATCGAACTAACTTAAGATCGAAGGCCAATCATGAATCGGTGTCAAAGACGGCACTAACAGTACCCGAGGTTCTTCTACAATCAACCTCGAATACTGGGGGGGGGGGGGGGGAGATTTCCCTTGGATGTCAACTTTGTTTCAAGGAAATTACTTCATAATAACGGGTTCTCGATGGGTGAGACTTGTAAGGGCCAAACGATCAAACAAACTGTTCCCACATAGGTTGCTCGAGCCCTGACACAAAACATGTATGCAGTGTGTAATCATTTTTTCACAAGAATAAAGAGAAGTATTTTTCCTTGAAATGATCCCATGACTTATAAAAAGTTTTTTCTACATTACAATTCCATACTTTCGATCTATTATGGAAACGATCTCAAGAGCCGTTAACTAGAGTTCGGATAATGACCCCCACATTCGGGGACTGCCGTCCGAAAAATAAAACTCGAACATATCAAACCATTGAGAATCGAGGGCAGAAGACCTTTTAGGCAACCCTCAAATTTTAAAAGCCACGGCCATACCCACAAACTGTTGTCTTAGGCAAGCCTGGATAACTCAGGGAAGCAAGCTCACTGGGCTACACCCGAACTAAAAGGGTACGACCAGTTTAACATGGTTCGGAGATGTCCGAAATCTGTAACAAAAATAGGCCCTTCGAAAAAGGCACAAAAGAAAGAAAAATTACAAAGGCCTAAGGGGTACTTTACTTCGAGTTCGAGCAAATCCTCACTCAACCATAAATCCTAAAGGCTACTTTTAATTTGAGTTCGAGCAAGTCCTCACTCGATTACAAAGCCCAAGGGATACCTTAACCCGAGTTCGAGAGAATTCTCACTCGGGGACTATCTATCAAGCCCAAGGGCTAACTTATCTCGAGTTCGAGCAAGTCCTCATTAGACCATAAAGCCTAAGGGCTACTTTTACTTTGAGTTCGAGCAAGTCCTCACTCGATCCCAAAACCCAAGGGCTACCTTAACCTGAGTTCGAGCAATTTCTCACTTGGGGACTATCTATAGAGCCCAAGGGCCACCATATCTCGAGTTCGAGCAAGTTCTCACTCGATTACAAAGCCCAAGGTCTACCTTAACCCGAGTTCGATAGAATTCTCACTCGGGGACTATCTATCAAGCCCAAGGGCCACCTTATATCGAGTTCGAGCAATGCCTCACTCGACCATAAAGCCTAAGGGATACTTTTAGTTCGAGTTTAAAAGATCATTCTCACTCGAAAAGCTAAGGGCTACCTTATTTCGAGCTTGAGTAGGTCCTCGCTCGATTATAAATCCTAAAGGCTACTTTGACTCGGTTTCAAATGAATCATCTTATTTTTGTATCTGCATATTAAGCCTAAGGGCTACCTCAGCTCAAGTTCGAATGATCATTTGAGGCCATTGATCAGAAACGGCCGAGGGCAATACTTATTATCGGTCCTCGTCGTCTCGATCTCGAACCTTAGAATACAACTTCGTGATTTTTTAAGGCGCTTTGACCTTTGTAAAAGGGAAAAAAAAAGAGTTTTTATATATGTATCAAAAGTCATTTACAAGGGCAACACGACCCGATGGAAATTCTTTATAAAGCCGAATCGGCCTCGACAAAAACACAAAATATCTTAATCCTAAAAGGCCTAGTCATCTCCAGGAGAGACATCTTCATCCTTGGGGCTTTCTTCACTTTCAGATCTGCTCAGGCTCTCAGAATCATCGTCATCAGGGTAAGATAACCCCCTGGCTTCAGCTTCGAGCTTTTTAGCGCTCTCGATCTTAGCTGTAAGATCGAAGCCCTGACCATGGATCTCCTCCAGAGTCTTCCTTCGAGACTGGCCTTTGGCGTGTTCGGTGACCCAATTTTCTCGAACCTGAGCAGCCTCGGCGACCTCTTTTGCTCGAACCTGAGCAGCTTCGGCATCAGCCCGATAAATAGCCACCACTACATCAGCATCCGTCTTGGTCGTTTCGACATCCGATTTGGCCGCTCCGAGCTCTGTGACCAGCTTCTCCCGACCAGAA
Source organism: Nicotiana knightiana (assembly GCA_005239525.1). NCBI lineage: Eukaryota > Viridiplantae > Streptophyta > Magnoliopsida > Solanales > Solanaceae > Nicotiana > Nicotiana knightiana. Next base: position 98,040 of record ML383591.1, on the reverse strand, counting down.
ATTACTGAACCCAACTGAGACTGGAGCTCCTCTATTTTCTTGTCTTGCACCAAGGTTTTACTTTTTTCGAATTTTTTTGATTGTTTTCTAGATTTTGATGAATCGTAAGATAAAAACGGCCATTTTATATATTTTATCAATTATTTGATAATTATTAATGCTTCGGAGTTGGATTTCAGCCGAGACTAGTTAGGCTCGGGCAGTCTCCTTTTCTGAGGCAAGGCGATCCATATTCTTCTTCCATTCTTCGACCTCAGTTTTCACTGCGTCAACTTCCTCATGGAGTTGCCCAATCATATCGAGCTTTTATTGGAACTGTGGGTTCAAACCATTAGCCACTACGCCTGAGTCAACGTCACTAACTTCAAAGATTCTTCTTACATGCTCGGCCAGTTCGGCGTGTTCTTTCTGAGCCACATCTAGCTCAACACAAAGGCCTTTATCTTCATTTTCTCTTTGCTCGCTGAGAAGATTGAAGGCATCATTTTCCTCAGTAATCCATCGGACTCAACCTCGTACCAGCTCAGCTCCCCTCAGGATCGGAAGAAAGCCTCATGATGAAGAACCGAAGCCTATAACTAAGAAAAAGGAGTTATATAAAAGGAGAAAAGTCTAAGTATAAAAATTGACATCGACAAAGAAATCTGGGATTACCCGGTTCAGAGCCTGCTGGACTTCGTTGAAAAGACGGGGTATTTTCACCTCATCCATCTTGGCTTGGTCTTCTTCTGTGACCAAGCATCGGAGATAGCTAGCCACCCATAGGGGGCAGAAAGAACCCGAGCATCATTCGGGACTGAGATGATAATTGATCGCTTACGCTCGGGATCGACACTGGGGGTCGAAAACTGATTGGTCAGTTTAAAGCTCAAGGAAGCCTCACTCGAGCTCTTCTTCGGTACCTCCAAGTAACTCAGACTGGTGACATCTTCCACTCCAACAAAATAACCATGGATAGGGTCTTCTACTCCATGGATCCCTTCCCCGTGGCAAGTCTCCACCGCCTGAGCTTCATGTATCAACGACTCGGTGAATGAAGGAAACAAGGGGGAATATCTAATGTCTATCACCCCAAGTAAATCTTTTGGGGGCACCACCTTCATTTCGGGCGGGGCTCGAGCGTGGTTTCTGCACCAGCATCAACGACCTCCTCAACAACCTTCTCACCTCGAGATGGAGCGTCTTCAGCTCTTTCTGCCTCGAGGACTTCGACTGAGGTTTTCCCCTCAATATCATCGAGTCGAGGCAGAGCAATTTCAATTCCCACAGGCTCAGTAGATCCTCGAATTTTTGTGTCAGCTCGCACATGTGACACCAACCCCTAATCTTCTTATTCTTCTTCTTCTTCTTCTTCTTCTTCTTCTTCTTCTTATTCTTCTTCTTCTTCTTCTTCTTCTTCTTCGGCTTCATCCCGTAGTCGTTGGACCGACTCCTGTCACGACCCAAACCGGTGGGCCGAGACGGGCACCCGGTACCTTACTCAACCGAGTACCAACATAACGTATCTTTTCATGTCATACTATCATAGATAACTGAGCCAGAAGGCGGCCGTGAGATGAGTAGAATACAACATGTGATACCAACTTATACATAAGACATACGGGCCTATATGATCAAAATGACCACTCGTATACTGAACATAGGCCGACAAGGCCGTATAATATTTTACGTACATGACATCCGTATACAAGTCTCTAAGAATACATAACTTTCATAAAGGTCGGGACAGAGTCCCGCCATACCAAACAATACACGTCTAAATCATATTAACCAAACAAGCAACTCCGAAGCAAATGAAGCGCACCAACATCTTCCGCTGAGCTGATAGCCTACTTGGAGGGCTCTCGACCTGTTTATCGGGTCCTGCGGGCATGAAATACATCGTCCCCGGGCAAAAGAGATGTCAGTACGAATAATGTACCGAGTATGTAAGGCACATAAATAAGTACATAACAGACATGGAAGAGATATAGAATAAATAACTCAACCTGTAAGTTTGGATAACTCTGTAATTCATGAAATAATTGTAGTGTCATGCATATGTGTATGAGTGTCGTGTCGTGCATAGGTACATGTTTCATAACATCATGAGTCCTCTAAGGGCATCCCATCATATCATCTCGGCCACTGTGGGCAAAATCATCAACGTGTACCAGCTGATCAGGTGGTGGTGCGTATATAACGCCGTAAGCTTTTTCCCATATATATATATATATATACACACATGCGTATATAACGCCATCTGGTCATGGGTCAATGTGCATGTATAAATACATGCAATGCATATGAAATACGTTAATAAAATCTCTTGGTACGTCATAAGGCAATTATGCCTCTGATTAATATCATGAAATAAACTTCACCAACTTACGTATTTTTGAGACCCATGAACAGATGATAGAATAATATGACGCATAGGAGAATAAGAATATCCACATCTCTAGCATTTCTACGAATAGAGTAATTTATGGAAGTTGTGCATTTGCTCGTTTTGCTTGTGTCGTATAGATCATGCCAAACAGAAAGAAGGGATAGCATTAACATACTTGGAGTAGTAGAGAAAAATTCATATGATGTTCTTGAAAAAAGTTGCATCGTACTCCCTTAGAATCGCAACATCTCACGTTGCTAATTGTACTAAGAAACCTCGTCGGATTTGGTTAAGAAATCACGTTGTCAAAGTAATAATCTGATTGAAGTGCTTTGAGAATGAATTTGATTGAAAGCCTTTACAAAAAAAAGTGGCTAATGTTTTCTTTGATTCAAAATGCTAATGTTTCTGTTTTTTTTTTCATTGCAAGAGTGCTAATGTATTGATTGTATACAAAGTATAAAGAAAAGTGAGGTATCTTGAATTTCGTATGACATGTTGCCACCTAATCAAAATAGATCAAGAGTCATGTGGTTAAGAATTACCTTGCTGCCACGTTCTTGATTTGGTCATTATCCAAAGTTTTTAATTAATCCACCACTAGTTATTAATTAATTAGGTAATCCCCCATTACCCAATAATTAACCAATTATCCACTTACTTAAAATACTACTCACTTTTCACATACCTTATACACCTTACTATCATGGTCATGTGGTACCTCGTATAGCACTAGTCCATAAATACCGAGTATTTTAGCTCGGGACGTATTTTATCCCAACATGCCAAACTTGGACGAAAATTCATTTTCTTTGACTTGATTCCCCTCTCACCTTCACGAATTTACTTATCACTTGTTTGAAATAGCATAATTCTTAAAGTCTCAAAATAATCTCATCCCCGAACTTACGTCGATTAACTTACGACGAAACTTTAACATACGAAAATGCGGGATGTAACATCATTCCTCCCTTTGGAGCATTTGTCCTCGAATGTTGATTGGTGATCTTATCATTTTCATAGACTATGTATTCCGATTACTTTATTACTCTGTTTTCCATCTAGGCAATTGTTCTGTGATTAAATCCAAAGTCCATGGCATTCCCCCCCTTCAAGCCTCTTTCTCACACCACGACTTATGGTCGGAATCCTTACAGTCTCATAACTGTTGCTACCTTCTATCATGCAGCATGTACGACTCTAACCTTGTAAGTGCACTTATGCATCTCTTCTCTCCTTTTTCCTCCAATTTTTATCCAATTTCTAGGCCTTACTTTGTAAACATATACAGTGCTTAATAAGATGTTCCTATGGGCATCTATAGGTATACTAAAGTTCTTCGCTCGATACTTTGTTGAACTTACGAATATTGTAATACCTTATTTCATAGATCCGTTTATCCATTCGTATGACTTTACTACATCTAGGTAGGTCATACTATACCATAACTCATACTTCGATTTATCATTACTGTGGTCTGCAACCAACTCCAGGTTACCCTCGTTGCTTATCCTATATGTATAAATCTATGTCCTTTAATGCTTCTTTATTACTGTTCATCTTAAGAATGACGGCCTAATCTCACCTCATACTTTGTGACTTTTGCCCATCCATTTTCGATTCGCCTTAATGTAGATGTATCATCTATCACTGATAACTTGATCTCTTATGTAACATTGTCGCTAAGGCTCGCGTTTCATCGTGGAATATTTGAAGTGATTGTCTTGATCCACCTAGGGGAGATAAGATAACATACTTCCATAATCGTATTTCATAGCATCCCAGTGTGATTTACCTTACGTGGGTATTTTAATCATGTACAATTCATGAAATCATTACTCAATCGAAGGCCCAAACGCCATCCTTCCTCTATCACAATTACACATTCATTCTACTACCAGGGAAGCATTCCATCTCTTCTAAATTCCATTAGTCATAGACTCATTTGAGTTCATTTAGGCTATACTGAGCTTTGTATAACTTAGAGAAACCATCAGTTCTTCTTGTTTTAGTGGGCTTAATCCTGAGGACTTATCCATTCTCTTCACCTTCTCACTTGCCCTTTCTTATCCTTACTATTGCCTTTCTAAAATCTTGTTGCTTTACCATACTTTAGCTTGTGACCTACACATATCTATTTATATTACTCTCAACCTTCTTTCAACTTGCTTGCACCATAGGTTTCCTTGTGTTATTCTGGAACATCATCCGAGACATCACACCATCTCTAACTCTTCTTTACTCTCTTAACAAGACCTCTCAGTACCTAGAAATCATAGGCTGGAAGATATACTACTGAAGATGCTGCTATCATTCCTGGATGTTGAATCCCTACGCTTCTAGCCTTCTATCCGCAGTATGGACTATTCACAACCTTCTGCATTTGAGTATTTCGTACGTCGTTAACCTTTACCTTACTACTTTAAAATCTTGCATCGTATCTTCTATTTCTTTCATGACCTTCCTTCCACAGAGGTATAATTCACGTCCTTAACTTGAAGCTCTATTATAATACTTGCACCTCTGGTTCATACACAATCTGGTGGGAGCTTCATACTCACTTCTTATGGGGCTGGTACCCTTCTAACAGGCTTTATCATAGAGCTGTTATAGAATATGGCTACTATACTATCTCTCTTGTACCTCTGATATTTAATAATAATCCTGCAATATTCTCAATCACGAGGTCTATAATTTTCTGGGTCCAGTAATCAAATTCCTAATTTACTTTGTTGATGTAACTCTTTAGTTTCCTTCTCCTTTTGATCAGCCTTTATGCTTAAGCTATCTTTCGATCTGTGGCTCATGGTGTTACTTTAGCCTTTCATGGACGCTACAGAATATCCATGATACCATCATCTAACAATTCAATCGTTTGTCCATGACCTGAACTTAAATATTTCTTTTAACTTACACCGGAGTCTTCTACGGCTGTACGATTGCCAACATATATGATGCATGGATAATACTCTGAGATCTTGAGTGTATTCATAATGTAAATAACTCTGGATCATTGATCCAATAACTTCTTTCGTTCCATCTTAGATTTCTTTCAACGTAAGCTATTACTTTTCCTGGTCTTTCTTCCCCCTTATTGCATTCATATTTAGCTTATCTTAGTGCCCACATTTGCCAGAGTCTTCATACAACTCATATGATCTCGAGTATTAATTTTAATTTTGGTTCCCGTTCATTAGCCACGGTAGGTTCCACTTTCCTTTGGAGTGCTTACAATGTTGTTGCGAGACTGTTGTTACATGACCATTTTCTCTTTAGGTTGTTGTGCTTAGGTTGAAGACTTCTTCCTTATCTCTTCAGCTAGTCTTTCGTTGTAGTACTTAGGGAGAACCCTTGACTCTCGTAAAGTTGTGAGCTTATTACGGGCCTTTTTGATGTCTTCCCTTGCCTATAATCATCTGTAGTTTCTTACCTCCATGCCCTTGTTCTTGTAGGGTTGCTTATGAACTGATATTTTGACTGCCTTCCCAGCGGCACTTTCTTTTATCCCCGTAACACTCATACGGTACCTTTAACTACTCCGATTCCTATTTGAATATATCTCAAGTATTATAATGACATTACTGCGAGGCTGAATTCTCCATGTTGGGTTTTACTATGTTTATCTTACACGATCTGCTGACTCGTCTGTAACCACAATTTAGCCATAATTGTGCTCTTGCTGATCAATTACTAACTACTCGTTGGCCCATTCTCATATCAATATTCCGCGTAATCTTTCTTGGGTTTTTTCCTTTATCTTAACTTACGTCTCGCACTGGCTTCTTATTTATTAATAACAGCTCGGGCAGGAACCTTTACTTCCTCTCCGTGATGTCGTGCTTGCACAATATTCCCGAATCGTAGCATATATGTAGGATTTTGATAAGTTCCATCTCATTCCTTTTTCATTTTTATCGCATTCTTCTTTTACCATTCCGTAGTCACTAGAACCACTTAATTCTGACTTACCACATCACTCCATATTACCCCCTTTAGGGGAGTACTAAGAGCTGAAGCCACGAGGATCTACCTATATATGTTTCACCTCTTCATCTTTGGTGTTGTTTCACAACATTATTGATGCGTGGCTAGAATCCATGGTTTTAAGCATTATATACCTTACATTTTGTGTGCTTCTGTGATAAAATACACGTTATATGTGCATAATGGAGTCTATTTCATGTGTAGGTGAATTGGACATGGAAGTCGAGTTAAATGGGTGCATAAACGTCAAACATACGCTCAAGAGTCGAAAAGGAGTGACCCGGGCCATAGTGGTGCGTTTGGCCCCTAAAGCCAGGCTGACCCTGGCGTTAGTGGGGCATTTGGACCCTAAAGCCAGGCTGACCCTGGCGTTAGTGGGGCGTTAGATACCAAACGCCAGGCCTAGCCTGGCTATAAGGGGGCGTTTGGGGCTTAACGCCTGGGTCCCTGGTCCGGTCAAGTCCGAGTTTTGAAGGTTTTAAGTATTTCCCGGTTTGAATAGAAGTCTCCTACACGTTTAGGGTTTGTCCCAAACTTATAAATAGACCCAAAACACAACATTGATGGACGATTTGAAAAAATATATTCACGACAGAGAGGATATTTGACGTGGAGGAACACACACCACGCTTGAAGGAGGCTTCTACCTAGTTTTTCTTCTCTTCTCTTCTTTTAATTTCATAGTTTATTAGTTCTAGAGTTTTGGGTGCTACATGAACGTTGTAGTTTGAAGCTTGAATTGTTCTTATTATTTTATCATATTGGTTTATTTATTCAATCTTTCGCTTAATTATTTTATTGCTTGATCACCAATTGAATACTATCTACGAATCTAGGATGGAACTCGGGAGAGGGAATTCTAGATTGCATATCAGGTTGGGTAGAGCAAGATCTTAACACTTCAGGGGAGCGGATTTTCGGTTAGGATAGGAATATACCTAATCGCCTTGCTTGCTTATTATACGGAGATTATTAATGCGTTCTTGTTAATCCTAATTTCATAGGAATATAGGCGTTAGGTTAGCTTGAATAGGCGAGTTGTACCTCGGGAGAAGGCTACAGGCAATATTAACCTCGTCAATCAATAAACCAGATAAATTAATTAGACGATTTAAGTGGAAAACTCAACAGGATTGTTTGCTAACCCATAGCTCTAGAATATCGGATCTCATTGAATTCATATCTAAAATCTCGCCAATTTGTTTTCTTAATTTCATAGTTTACTATTCTAGATTAATTTTAGTAAATATTCATACTTTAGTATTCGCTTGAATAGATTAATTGTGTGGGTTTATTTAGTTCATGGTTAATCACAAGTCTCTGTGGGTACGATATCTGGAGTTACAATCCTATATTACTTGTCGACCACGTATACTTGCATGTGCGTTTGGGACCAACAAGTTTTTTGCGCCGTTGCCGGGGACTTAGAAATTAACTATTTCATTATCTTTCTTGATNTTGTAATGAATGTGGTTGTCAAGGTGGCCATTGGGATGGTTGTCCTAATTCTTATTATCCTTCTCAGAGCTTTTATTGTAATGTTTCTAATAATGTTAATGAGTTTGATAGGAGCAAGGAAGTGGAGGATATGGAAAGCATGGCTCGTATTATGGACTTAATGAGACAAGCAGCGGAGCAACAGAATATGATAGCCGAGCAACAAGTTCTTGACGCCTTAGCTATCAAAAGACTCCAGGCTAGAATGGATGAATTAATGTCAAATTTTCAAGAAGAACCTCAACTCGACGAAGAGAGCGAGTTCCCACCAGAAGATAATTTTGAAAAAGCAGATATAATGAGCCAATATTGGCTCATTATATCTGCTTTTTCAAAATTATCTTCTGGTGGGAACTCGACGAAGAGAGCGAGTTCCCACCAGAAGATAATTTTGAAAAAGCAGATATAATGAGCCAATATTGGCTAGAGGAACAAGTTCAACTAATAAAATCTCATGAGTTTCTTCGTGATGGTCTTTCAAATATGACAGAGCAACTGATAGAAGGAAGAACTGAGCTCAGGCAAGAGATAGACCAATTTGGCTCAGATATCCATGACCTGCAGGCTCAATTGAATAAAAAGGTTGAGGTGTCTGATGCCCTACCATCAATATTTGTGGATTCTGGCTAGCTTGTGGAGCGGAAAGAGGAAATCCAATTATTCGACCAAATTATTAATGATGTCAAGGTTGATGAAGAGTATAAAATAGAGGATGTCAAAATAATGCAGTTTTTGAATTGGAGCATATTAGACCTCATTCTAAACACTTTTCAACATTGTGTTTGGTTTGTGACATTGGAAGNAATGGAAGGAAAAGTGGTGAAGTAGCAGAGTCGTGCCACGACTATAAATAAGGTGCTTGTTGGGAGGCAATCCAGCCTGCATATCTTTTCATTAATTTTTTTTAGTGTCGAGTTTTGTGTAGTTTTTATTTTGCAGAGTAGGGGAAGTATGAGTACCCAAAAGTTGAAGCTCAGGAGCATGTTTGAGCTTAAGTGTGGGGTCATCCCGACTCTAAAGATTGAGAATCATGTCCGAGCTAGACCCGAAGGGGTCTCAGGGAGTATTTCTCACCCTTGTTTTAATGTTTTTCTTTGTGATCATGCATCGAGGACTATGCATAACATAAGTGTGGGGTGGGGAAACTACATTCTGAGGTGTAATTGTATAAAATTATTATTTTTTAGAAAAATCTCGGATTTTTCCCAACGATGGATCTGTTTGACAATTTTCTTGAGGGATTAAGTCCGATAAAAAAAATTCCAAAAAGATTTTTTTTAGGATAGTTAGGTAGTATCCCTTGGTTTTTCTTTGGGAACCGGTTCTTTTCCAAGGGTGTAACTTGAACCGGGTACTTTAAATTTTTTTTTAGAGTAGTTAGGAAGAAACTGAGTAACTGAGAAATACCCTATGACATGTTTGATGCCAACATATTATGTTATGACATACATTCTGTTTTCCTTTATATTTGGTTTGACATGTGATGCATGAGTAAAAATAAATAGCCTATTTTGTGACGCCTTAGCTCAGTTGTTTGACTTGTACTCTACATAGTGTGATATTGCTTAATTCTCTCAATTTTGTGTGTCTGCTTAACTTGAGAGTTGAATAAAATTGTTGTGATTGAGCCATGTGCAATGTGTGAGTGAGGTTTAGTGATTTTCTATGTTATCCTGTATAGTCTAGAACTTGCCCCGTGTGTTAATCGAAGCAAAATTGTAGGTTATGCTAGTCTAGGAGATGACGTAGGCATTTTCTTGTTTCATCATGGATGTGATTGTCACATAAGAATTACATTTTCCATTGCTAGCCCCTTTGAGCCGTTTGACCTTTTCTTTGGTACCCACATTACAAGCCGTATCCCTATTTTGTTCTTAAATTGAGATTTTTGCACCTTTCCCTCCTAAGGAACTTAGTCGCTAAAAGAAGTAAGGTGAGATATTGGGGATTAACTTTAGAGTGGAGACATGGAAAGGCATGTTAGTGCACTAAAAATTGTATTCAAAAGTCACTAGCCATTGAATCTTCATGTATGGAGTGTGTGTAAGAAAGAAAAAAAATGATAGTAAAAGTATGTACAAAAAGATACACACCTCCAAATTTCGATTAATTTGTGATAGTGAAAATATAGAAGTGCTTAATTAAAAAAGGTCTATGTTGAATATGAATTGTGGCAAGGGAATTGGTTGAGAAGAATATGTGTTGATTTGTGAAGGTAGTGTATTAAAGTGCTTAGGAGGGTTAGTCACTATTCCTAAATATATCCTACTCGTCCCTTAGCTTACATTACAGCCTTAAAAGTCCTAATGGATCCTAGATTTGGCTAACTTGAATTAGTGGAGATCTACACTACGGGCAAGCTTATGGTATGACCACGGGATGCATATGAATTCTTTGTGAGAGTGAGGGCATTTGTTCAAATTGTGTGATGTCCTTAATTTATGTTCAAAAGCATATCTGAATGTGAGGACTATTTATATTCACTCTTTTGCTTGTTAGTGAGGGCACATGGTCTCATGAACGATTGGTAATGTTGTAAACTTTCTTGTTGGGTAGGTGCGTGAATTGAGAGGGCTTAGTAGTTGCAAGTCGACTCTTGAGGTTGGGTGGTTGCAATTAGGTTGTTGGTATGATTGATTAAATTGTTATACTTGGGCATGTTTAAAGAAGGGAAAGAATGTGAAATTTTGTATGTTCATACTTGATTGCCGGTATCGATCATAGTTAAGGGTTAATGTGTGTGATTGAAAAGTAAAGTACTCCTTGTTAATGAAATGTGTACGTGTTGAAGGATATTGCTCGAGGACGAGCAAAAGTCTAAGTGTGGGGTATTGATGCGTGGCTAGAATCCATGGTTTTAAGCATTATACCTTACATTTTGTGTGCTTTTGTGATAAAAATACACATTATATGTGCATAATGGAGTCTATTTCATGTGTAGGTGAATTGGAGATGGAAGCTGAGTTAAATGGGTGCATAAACGTCAAAAATACACTCAAGAGTCGAAAAGGAGTGACCCGGGCCATAGTGGCGCGTTTGGCCCCTAAAGCCAGGCTGACCCTGGCGTTAGTGGGGCATTTGGCCCCTGAAGCCAGGCTGACCCTGGCGTTAGTGAGGTGTTAGAGCCCAAACGCCAGGCCTAGCCTGACTATAAGGGGGCGTTTGGGGCTTAACTCCT
>ML383591.1:4314-86903 GCA_005239525.1 Nicotiana knightiana | reverse complement strand
GAATAGAAGTCTCCTACACGTTTAGGGTTTGTCCCAAACTTATAAATAGACCCAAAAATACAACATTGATGGATGATTTGACAAAAGATATTCACGACAGAGAGGATATTGGACGTGGAGGAACACACACCACGCTTGAAGGAGGCTTCGACCTAGTTTTTCTTCTCTTCTCTTTCTTTAATTTCATAGTTTATTAGTTCTAGAGTTTTGGGTGCTACATGAACGTTGTAGTTTGAAGCTTGAATTGTTCTTATTATTTTATCATATTGGTTTATTTATTCAATCTTGCACTTAATTATTTGATTGCTTGATCACCAATTGCTATCTACGAATCTAGGATTGAATTCGGGAGAGGGAATTCTAGATTGCATATTAGGNCGTCAATCAATAAACCAGATAAATTAATTAGACGATTTAAGTGGAAAACTCAACAGGATTGTTTGCTAACCCATAGCTCTAGAATATCGGATCTCATTGAATTCGTATCTAAAATCTCGCCAATTTGTTTCCTTAATTTCATAGTTTACTATTCTAGATTAATTTTAGTAAATATTCATACTTTAGTATTCGCTTGAATAGATTAATTGTTTGGGTTTATTTAGTTCATGGTTAATCACAAGTCTCTGTGGGTACGATATCTGGACTTACAATCCTATATTACTTGTCGACCACGTATACTTGCGTGTGCGTTTGGGACCAATATTATCCTTACTCGCCTTGTGGCAATCCTTCTATACCAAGGATAACAAATTCCCTTACTCGCGATGGTGACACTTAGCGCAACTGGCACATACAGTCCCTTAAGCTTAACTTTGCCACATTGCTTGCTTTAGGGAAGCGTCTTCCTGAATGACCTTTCTCTGAAGTTCTTATGAATCTTCTTCTGTTGTCCATTCTATTATGGCCGGAAGGTAATCTAAAATTCTCATGATCCCGACCATTATCAAATCACTCAATCCTTAATTCATGTTTAGTTTACCTTGTTCACCTGTCCATACTGATTTCTATTACTCTGGGGTCTAACTTTTCCTTGTGGTAGTCGCGTTGGAGTCACGAGCTTATTTCTCGAAATGAGGATATGACTTTATGGCCTATATTCTTTTGTTGTCTGAAGGCCTGTCACCTCTTGTCTTTTTTCTTTATTTGACTATTGATTCTGTAACACTCTACCGTTGTCACCCATGTATCACATCTTACTCATAATTCTTCCTTATCTCTCTTCTTATTACTCCGCTAATATTTCTGCATATCCCCTTCTTGTGAAAATTTCAACAAGACATTCTTTCGCTTTTAGCTCTCCTTGCTTCATTCATCGACTCTCCGGGTTGCTCAACGTCCTTGCTCTACTAGGGATGAGAGTCACACTAAGGTAATATTTATCTCTTCCAGGCATTTCAGTGCCTATCTTCGGAATTTTTTTTTATTATGCTAGTATTCACATCTAATTGTAATATTCTAGAGTGCATCACCTGAGTGTCTTACAAGGAGATCTATTAGCACATATGTAATATCCTTTGGAAATGTCAACTAATACAAACAATCCATTCACCATTTTGGGCTACTCTACCCCCAACCGGATTCTTATGTTCCGTCCTTTTCTTAAACTACACATGTTAACCTCCATAGGGCATAACTGAGATGGGTGAAGCCAATTGTACATACCTCTATTATTAATGAAGGTACCTCAAAATGCTTATATTTCTCTTCCTGAATTGTAGGTAATGTTCATCTCTACTAATTAGGTACCTTGTACCGTTCTTCACCTTGCTTCTTTTATTTGTTTAAACTTGTGTCTATCTTCCTATTCTCTTATTCCTTACCGTAAGAGTAGATAGACATTCTTGCCTTAGGAATCCTTATCAAGAAGCTTGCACGTCTTAGTATCCTCGTGTTCTTCTTGAGACCTTACATTCATCATAAGCATGATGCAAATTCGAGTTCCTCTGACTCAATTCTTCCACATCCACATTCAATCTCTTACCAAACATCTTTCTAGATGTAGGCATCATCATATCATGAATAATATAGAATTTAGGAAATTAAGTTCTTAGAACCGAGCTCTACCACACGATCTAGAGTAAGAAGAAAGAGTGACAGTCTTAAATGCTCAGTAGCCTCCTTCTTATAAGTCTGGTGCACGAAACACCCATAAACAAGACTCTACTAGACACGGCTTATAGACTCCCTAAGCCAGAACTGCTCTGATACCACTTTTGTCATGACCCGAACTGATGGGCCGAGATGGGCACCCGGTACCTTACTTAATTGAGTACCAACATAACGTATCTTTTCATGTCATACTATCATAGATAACTGAGCCTGAAGGCGGCCGTGAGATGAGTAGAATACAACATGTGATACCAACTTATACATAAGACATACGGCCTATAAGATCAAAATGACCACTCGTATACTGAACATAGGCCGACAAGGCCATAAAATTTTTTTACGTACATGACATCCGTCTACAAGCCTCTATGAATACATAATTTTTGTAAAGGTCGGGATAGAGTCCCGCCATACCAAACAATACACGTCTTAATTATATTAACCAAACAAGCAACTCCGAAACAAATGAAGCGCACCAACATCTTCCGCTGAACTGCGCACCAACATCTTCCGCTGAGCTGATAGCCTACTTGGAGGGCTCTCGACCTGTTTATCGGGACCTACGGGCATAAAATACAGCTTCCCCAGGCAAAAGAGACGTCAGTACGAATAATGTACCGAGTATATAAGGCACATAAACAAGTACATAACAAACATGGAAGAGATATAGAATAAATAACTCAACCTGTAAGTCTAGATAACTCTGTAATTCATGAAAATATTATAGTGTCATGCATATGCGTATGAATGTCATGTCGTGCATAGGTACATGTTTCATAACATCATCAGGCCTCTGAGGGCATCCCATCATATCATCTCGACCACTGTGGGAAAAATCATCAACGCGTATCAGCTGATCAGGTGGTGGTGCGTATATAACGCCGTAACCTTTTTTCCATATCCCATATATATATATATATATATATATATATATATATATATATATATATATACACACACATATATAACGCTATCTAGTCATGGGTCAATGTGCATGTACAAATGCATGAAATGCGTATGAAATACGTTAATAAAATCTCTCGGTACGTCACAAGGCCATTATGCCTCTGATTAATGTCATGAAAAAAACTTTACCAACTTAAGTATTTTTAAGACCCATGAACAGATGATAGAATAATATGACGCATAGGAGAATAAGAATATCCACATCTCTAGCATTTCTACGAATAGAGTAATTTATGAAATTTGTGCATTTGCTCGTTTCATTTTTGTCGTATAGATCATGCCAAACAGAAAGAAGGGATAACATTAACATACCTAGAGTAGTAGAGAAAAATTTGTATGATATTCTTGAAAAAGATTGCACTGTACTCCCTTAAAATCGCAAAATCTCACGTTACTAATTGTACTAAGAAACCTCGTCGGGTTTTGGTTAAGAAATCACGTTGTCAAAGTAATAATCTGATTGAAGTTCTTTGAGAATGAATTTGATTGAAATCCTTTACAAAAAAAATGGCTAACGTTTTCTTTGATTGAAGAATGCTAATGTTTCTATTTTTTTTCATTGCAAGAGTGCTAATGTATTGATTGTATACAAAGTATAAAGAAAAGTGAGGTATCTTGAATTTAGTATGACATGTTGCCACCTAACCAAAATGGATCAAGAGTCATGTGGTTAAGAATTACCTTGCTGCCACGTTCTTGATTTGGTCATTATCCAAAGTTTTTAATTAATTCATCACTAGTTATTAATTAACTAGGTAATACCCCATTACCCAATAGTTAACCAATTATCCACTTACTTAAAATACTACTCACTTTTTACATACTTTATACACCTTACTATCATGGTCATGTGGTACCTCGTATGGCACTACTCCATAAATACCGAGTATTTTAGCTCGAGCCGTATTTTATCCCAACATGCCAAAGTTGGACGAAAATTTGTTTTCTTTGACTTGCTTCCCCTCTCACCTTCACGAATTTACTTATCACTTGTTTCAAATAGCGTAATGCTTAAAATCTCAAAATAATCTCATCCCCGAAGTTACGTCGATTAACTTATGACGAAACTTTAACATACGAAAATGCGGGATGTAACAACTCCAAAGTTAGAGGGATGATGTTTCCCTTGGGTTTACGGGCTGCTTTCTATTTGGGTTTCTGCCCCTCGGAATTCGAATCCCTTTTCCTCTTTTTCTCCTTCACCGACTTCGAGGCAAATGGTGGGGGAAGGATTTCTTCATCATCAGATGGGGGCCTCATCATCACATCCTTCCTGAGACCTACAAAACAAGAAAAATGAGTAAGCTCGAGAAAATTCTAACAGTGGTCAAATCATTAAGTCAGGAAGAAAAAATATACCGCGACTACTAGCCTCCCATCGACCCTTCGACAAATCGCTCCATGCGTGCTCAGCATGCATCGACTGCGAGGCTCCTGACCCAGTTCTCGAGTTGGGCAACCGCACCCGACATCCAGGCAACGGCTGCATCAAGTAAAACACTGATAAGAAAGGGTGAAAAACAAAGACATTAAACATAAATTAAGGATGGAATTATACTTACGATTCATATTCCATTTCTCAGGAAATAGCATACTCTCAGCCGGGATCAAGTCCGAGGTCTCCACTCAAACGAATCGGCCCATCCGACCCCGATCTTTGTCTCATATATGCTCGAGAAAGGTGCCCTGGTGGCCTGACGTTGAAGCTTTATTAGTCATCCTCGATAGAGTCGGGGGCTATATATGCGCATAAGGTATCAAGGGTGAAGGGAAGTCCATCGATTTTGCTTACGAAAAACTGAAGCAATATCACTATCCTCCAGAAGCCGAGGGTCACCTCGTATTTCTTGCAGAAGTCTATGATAATTGGATCCAAGGGATCCAACGCCAAAGGGTAAGTGTAAACACTTAGGAACCCTTCCACGTGGGTGGTGATTGCTTCTTCTGGAGCAGGCACCACCACATGCTCCTTACCCCAGTTGTAATATTTTTTAACCTTTGAGAGGAGGTTATTGGGTATCGAGCATATATATCTCGATACCAGCTCGCGTCGACCCGGGACCGAGGAGGTCTTTTCAACCTTAAAGTCAGAGTCGATGACACACCCTTCGGGAAAGGACTCTTCAAGTGTGGCTCCGCCGCTAGTTCCTCGCCGACCGACCGGGACGAGGAAGCAGTTTCTTTTTGCGGAACTATTTTTGAAGATTTAGCCATTTAGTTTTTATGGACGAAGAAGAATAGAAATTGAAAAGAAATACTTGGTATTTTGGGATAGAACAAGCGAAAGAACCCAAAAATCTGAAAATACAAAGCTTTGAAGAAGGCAAAAGATTTTTGAAGATTAGAGTGAAGAAGATTTGAAAATAAAGTTTGAAAAAATGAAGAAGGAGGGTATTTATGATTTCTTAATGACAGCTCAAAGCCGGTAATGGCCGACCGGCGACTGACGCGCATTAAATGCCTGAGAAGCTGTACTAACGAGATGATTTGGTTACCAATGCTACTTACATCATGATGTATCGAGGTGAAGATCGAGGGCTCAAATCGTTTCTTGCCATTACTTTCCAAAAAACGAGGGGACTATCTGTATACGCTCAAAATCGGGCTTGCCCTTTTCGTATGAATAATCGAGACCGAGGCGTGGCAGGCCAATGTTCGACCCCATGCCATACCGGACCATGACATGAAGTTAGATTTCCAAGCTCGTGACTCAGGGACTGATCGAGATCGAGATCAGTCAAGATCGAGACTAAGCGGGATGGAGATCGAGCAAGATCGAGGGAAGCCTGTCGGGACAAATAACGAAAAGCCAAGATATCCGCGATCGAGCGAGGATCACGGTGGAAATATCGGCACATATCAAGAAGAGGTCGGTTAACTAGCCAATTATGGAATTTCTTATTATAATTAGAATTGTACTATAAGTAGAACTCATCTACTATATAAAGAGGGGTTTTATCGTTGTAAAGGGAGAGATGAATATTATTCAAAGCAATATACAATTTTTATCTTAAGTTTTTAATACTCCATTGCTCAGTTCACATTTTTCAGTAGCGTACTCATTTGGTTTGAGGGAGATCTAGCTCGAGGGCCAAAACAGCATATGTAATTTGGTTTGCTTTATTTTTGTTTACAATCAATTTCTAGTATCAATTTAAATATTTTTTTAGTTTGTGTCAAGTGAAATCGCATATTCTTAAAATCACTTATAAATTTAATTGTTATCCATTTTTAAGCGTAAACAATCCTATAAAACACGAAATCTTAAAAATGTAAAAGCGAATAAGAAAATAAAGGCAGACGAAAAAGAAAACGAAGAAACTAATGATCTTGTTCTATAATATTGTATTGTGTAACGATCAGAACAAATAATTTTAATTTAATTGCTTATTGCATTCGAAAAAAGTTGATAACACTATTAAAATCCATTAAATGTTTTAACAGTAATTTATTTACAAATAGAAAAAGAGAGATACCCCAAAAGCCGGCAATAAATAAGAGGAAACACCGAAGAGAAGAAAACGACACCGAGAGGAAGCAGACAAAGTGCATGCTATCCACGTGTTTTGGTAGTTATCACTTATCACGTTTCGTTTCTTGATGGTTAAATTACATGAATTTTTGATTAATATTTTAATACGTGGAGTATTTTTTTTAATTATATTGACATGAATTTTTTTTTAATAAATTATAATATTTTTTTGTATAGTTTTTGAATATATAAGTTTTAATTAGTAAATATTAAATTAATTTAATCCAATTTATCTTGAAAGATTAGTCAATATTATTGAAAAGTGAAACGTGGCAAGTAAATAAAAACAGATGAAGTACTTTATTTTTTTTAAACTATTCAGTGGCGGAAGAAGAGGGCCCAACTATTCTGAATTTTACGACGTATGAAGTCTTTAGGGGTTTTAACGTTTCATATTAAAGACTACTTATTTCACCCTCTGATTTAAAAGGCAGAATTAGAACTCGTTCGGGGCTCGTTCTAGAACGAAATACTCATAAAACGTTCTTGGACTTATGTGTGGGGTTTAGTTCCGTGAGACTTACGTCTTGATCATCGGGACTTACATCCTGAACATGTCCAACGCCTATTGTATTGGGCTCGCCTAATAGAACTTTGTGCAATTGTATCTAACTAACCTTGTAAATCCTCAAATTTTCTTACTAAATCGTTGACTATTCAAAATTATTTTCTTTAATCATAAATCATTAAGTTGAGAGTTATTTATGTCATAATTAAAATAAAAATTATTACACGTTATCCACTAAGACTGCTACGATAATAAATTTTAAATAAATATTTCATTTAAGTATTTATTTGTTAACTTTTTTTATTATATAATAGTCCATAATTTTTTTATAATTATTTTTCTAAATATTATTTTTTTCACGTTTACGAGATACAATATTTATTAATATAATAGCTCAATATTAGCTAATAACTATTTGCAAATGATTAGCTTTCATGTTATTGTATGGTGAATTATGAGTCACTTTATTAACTTGTTGAAACTTTAAAATAAATGATGCTAGAAAATCATATTTAAATTGTGAATTATGTTTTTATATAAATTCTCTTTCAAATAGAAAGCATATCAAATAAAAGGAGTATTTTTTTGAAAAAAGATATCAAATTATAATATGGAGATTGATTACTCCTTAAGAGATACGTATAAGATTTTGTATCAAATACATTATTTTTTATGTTTGAGTTGTAACGACTTTGAAACTAATTTACATATTATGATATATATATCATACTTTTTATATCATTCATAGTTGAATTATAATTCATAAATATTTTAAAATAGATTATTTGTTATAATTTTGTGATTTTAATGTAATGCTTATAATTATTTTATATTTTATACTATCTTAAAATTCTTAAAATTAATAAAATTTAAAGCCCTGTGAGACATACGCCCCATGTCTTTACGCTTACGCCTCGCCTCGTCAGTGGTAAAACGCCTCGCCTCATACCATGCCTTTTAAAACATTGATTTCACCACGTGTGTTGTTCAAAATTGAGGAGGGAATTTGATTTTTAAAGTAAAGTTGAAATAGTAAATAATTTTCACTGAAGAATAGTGTAATATTGAATGAGCCTTATTTCAAGTGAAATAATAATTTTCAATCACAAAATTTTGGTTATTATTATATTTTTAGATGAAGTTCATGTCATAAAAATAACTACTATCAAAATATTATGTTTCACTTTTAACTTCAATTTTTTTTTCAACTTCAGTGAAATATCGTCCAAACGGCGAGGAAAATGATACCTCACTAGTGACCTCAAAACTTTTAAGCAAATATTTATAACTTTAGAAACATTATTTTTGTAACCGTGAATTAACATTCACGCTAATGAGTTAGATTGGCTGCCAACTTGACTAATTTAAGTGTGATTCTTAATATAAGGCACTCCTTTCGTACCAGAGGAAAGCTTGGGCGTAACTGATAAAGTTGATATCATGTGATCAGGAGATCATGAGTTAAAGCCGTAAAAATCGCCTCTTGTAAAATTACAGGATAAGAATGCGTATAAATAAATCCCTGTAATCCAATCCTTTTTTGAACTTTACGCATGGCGAAAACTTAGTGCATCGGACTATCTTTTTAACGTCGAGACAAGTTGAATTGAGGACCGTAAGGTCTGCCAATTATTTTAACTTTTATTAAATATCTGTGCTTTATATAACATGAGATTAGATGAACAAAATGAACGTATAAACTCAGTTGGCAAGGAGTAGGATCTTATCCGGTTTGTATAACACGTTTTTCCTTACATATTTAATTTATGTGGTCCGTTAAGAGGACCACTGCAGAAGTTTGGTTCTTTCTCTGAGAAGTGAGGACATTAAATAAAATACGTCATATCTTGTTATATTCATGTTAACATTTTGTTAATATAATTGTCACGTATCTTGTTTTCATTTTCCGCAATCCATTGTTTGATATGGAGGAATATTCAGAAATTACTATTATTTGGTGATTATTAAATTTCTATAGTTATTATATACATAATTACTTTATATAGTTATTATTCAGTTGTTACGGTAGTGTATTTGCAGTATTCGCTCAGTTGTATTCATGAATACAACAACAAAAAACGCCTAAAAATCATGATAGTCCAGCGATACGTGCATATATTCACGTCGTGTATTCATGAATACAGCAACCAAAAGTGCCTTAAATCAGAGCAGTCAAGTTGTACGTGCATGTATTCGTGTTGCTGTATTCATGAATACAACAGTAAAAAGCGCCTAAAATTAGGACAGTCCAGTTGTACGTGCATGTATTCACATATATTTGCGTCATGAATTCATGAATACAACAACAAAAAGCGCCTAAAACCAGGGCAGTTCAGTTGTACGTGCATGTATTCACATGTATTCGCGTTGTTGTATTGATAAATATAACAGTAAAAATACCTAAAATCAGGGTAGTCCAGCTGTATGTTCACATGTATTCCCCTATCTAATCATGAATACAGTAATGACAATCACCTTAAAAGTAGGTATGTCCAGTTGTCTAAGAGAGGAAAAACATAAACAACATATTTCATGCCTCAATGGTAGTATATACCATAAATACTTATTTTCTATAAAATATAAAAGGTAGCTATAGAAAATAATATTTTAAAATAATTTTGATTTATGATAAATAAGGTGTATAAAGGAAACTCCCTCGGCGCACGTTAGGTGTTAGCTAACTTGGGCACTTGCCGGAATGGGAGGAAGAGGGAGACCCAAGAAAAATCAAAGCAAAACACCAGTAATTGAACGAAGAATCATTGAAATTATCAAAGGGCAGCAAGGAAAGCAACATGCAAAGGTAAAATACAAGAGGACGAGTTAGATCTGGATAGTGACAATGAGCTGAATTGGCCAGATCTGAGCTGCAATCGAGCACAATCAGCAGTTCTACTGAGCCCTGTCACTCAGGGGATACCTAAAATGAACGTATCGCCGGTCACAATTGGTGGAGCGAGCACGAGTAAAGTAGTACCTAATGTAACAATAACTACAAGCTTGGATAAGGAACAGAGCAATGGAAAAATGTTAGCTGGAATTGAAGAAGAGAAGCGCAAGCAGGAGACGGAAGCAAGTAATATAGGAAGGTCATGGGCAGGTGTACTCCAGGACAACAAATTTGCAGCAAAAGGGAGGGATCTCGCATAAATACCACCGGTGATACAAGATGGAGAAGTAGTATCCCAAATTCTAGAAGAAAACATAGCTGAGAAAAATCAGAATGGAATCGAGCAATAATCCTATGTAGTTGGTAATACCCCAACTATTAGTACTATTGGACGATTCATAGCTAACCAGCGGGGAAAAATTATGAAGCCAAAAGTTCTATTTCACAATGATGGTTACTTTATAATTCTGATGAATAGCTATGAAAATAGGGACGATGTGTTAATGAATGAGCTGTATACTATGAACAACAAACCAGTAATACTTAGACTAGGAACCGAGGGGTTCGATCTCAATGAAGAAGTGCTGAAAACTATTCCACTTTGGGTCAAATTCCCAAAGCTTCCATTGAACTACTGGAATTACCAAGCTCTAAGCAAAATTGGGAGAGGTCTGGGTAAACCTCTCTATGCTGATGCATGTACAACTGTGGCTGATATGATTTTGTATGCTAGGGTATTAATTGAAATGGATATCATTAGGGCTCAGCCAGGATCAATTAAACTGTTTGATCCCAAGGTAAAGGTGATTGAGCAGGTGGTACAATACGATTGGAAGCCTCAATATTGTCAAACATGTTGTCAGATTGGTCATTCATGCCAGAATCAGCAAAAACAGAAACAAGATGGCGGTGGTCAACAAAAGCCTCGAGCACAGAAAAAAGAAAGAATGAAGAGTTGTGAGGACACTTGATCCAAAGGTGGACAAAATTGATGTATATGGTAGACTTCTGGAACAAGTGGAAGAAGACTGTGAGGTGACACAAAACAGAAAGACAAATGAAGAGCAATGGCTGCTGGCTAGAGGAAAGTCTGCATCAATGAAGATTATGGGAGGGAGAAATGAGAATGAGATCAATATTGGTAATGTTACACAAAAGATTGTGCAAATGTCTGAAGCTCAAGACCAAAGTGGAGGACTGCCTAGTGAAAAAGGCAGAGGTGGTATTCTCAATCCAAACTCCATAGGATGATGAACATCATATCGTGGAATGTTCGGGGTCTGAATAAGTATATAAGAAAAAAGAACTCAAAAAGTTTATTAGAGAAAATAAGGTAGTGTTAATGGTTGTGCTAGAAAATAGAGTCAAAGAAGCATATGATGAATTAATAATAAATAAAATTTTTAGTACTTGGAGATGGATAGAAAATTATGATACTGCCCCAGGAGGAAGAATATGGGTAGTGTGGGATTAGACAAAGGTGGATTTTAAGGTATATGAAATTCATAAGCAATATATTATAGGGCAGGTGACATAAATACTGAACATAACCAAGTTTAATTTTGGAGCTGTTTGTGAAATGCATACAATACAAGATGGGAAGACATTGTGGGAAGATATGAGGAGCACCTTAAATGGAATTAATGGTCCTAGTGTTCTAATGGGGGACAACAACACTATTCTAACTAGTGAGGATAGAGTTCAGGGGAATCCAGTGCAGGAATTTGAGGTGAGAGACTTCAAAGAGTTCATATTGGATGTGGAGCTAACTGCAATAGGAATTTTGGGTAGGAAATATACTTGGACAAATAATCATATCCATAGTAAAATAGATAGAATCCCTGTCAATGCTGAATGGATCCAGAAATGGCCTGCAATGGAGAGGAATGGGTTGAAACCTGGTTTCCCTGATCATTGTCCTTTGAGCATAACTCTTGGTATTACTGATCAAGCTGGAACTAGACCTTTCAAGTTTTTTAATTATCTGGCCCAACACAAGAATTTTGAGGATACTGTGAAATAATGCTGGATAAAAGGGGGCAAAGGAAATGCAATGGCTAAGGTGTGGAATAAGCTAAAGATGAAACTGAAGCAGATGAACAATCAAGATTTCAACAACATTAGGCATAAAATTCAAGCAGCAAGGTCAAAGTTGGAAGGTATACAGGATCAAATGTTTGGACCAGGGAATGACAATGACATAATAGCTCAAGAAAAAGATACAAAGATGGAATTGGCTAAATGGCTTGAGGTTGAGGAGAGTATAGTGAAGCAGAAATCAAGAATTAAATGGCTCAAGCTAGGGGATTCAAATACAACTTATTCCATGCTTGTGTAAAGAATAGGCAATCAACAAACCATATTGGAAGCTTTATTGATAGTGCAGGGAAAGTACTCCAGAGTCCTAATGAAGTGGAGATAGAGATCATGAATTTCTATAAACAGCTACTTGGCACATCAGCAACACAACTACCAGCAGTCAATGTAGAAGTCATGCAGCAAGGATATAGGCTGAGCAGACAACAACAAATGCAGCTGATAAGAACTGTTACAGGACATGAAGTCAAGCAAGCATTGCGGGATATTGATGACAACAAAGCACCAGGATGTGATGGAAATAATTCTTTCTTCTTCAAGAGAGCATGGCATGTACTAGGTGAGAAGGTTACTGAGCAGTGATGGAGTTCTTTGAAGATGCTTAAATGTGTAAACCTATTAACTGTGCTACCATTACTTTGATCCCTAAAGTAAAGAACTCAAATAGTATTAAGGAATTTAGAATATTGTATAAGGTAATATCTTGTTGTACAATATTGTATAAGGTAATATCAAAGATCCTAACAACAAGACTGCAGGACATTATGCCAGAACTTATTGATAACAGTCAAACAACATTTGTTCCAGGAAGGTTGATCACAGATAACATCATTATGAGTCATGAACTGGTTAAAGGCTATGTGAGGAAGAATATTTCACCAAGGTGCATACTAAAGATTGATATGCAGAAAGCCTATGATTTTGTGGAAGGGGCGTACCTTGAGAAGGTGATGAGACTACTGGGGCTTCCAGAAAAGTTTGTAAAATGGGTAACGGTATGCATTAGTACAGTCTCTTATTCTATCATAGTTAATGGGAAGCTAATCAAGCCTTTTGAAGCAAGGAGAGGACTAAGACAGGGGTATCCCCTACCACCATTGCTGTTTGTGATGTCCATGGAGTACCTATGTAGACTAATGAAACAATTGAGGAACAACAAAGATTTCAGTTTCCACCCAAGATGTGCTAAAATTAGTCTAGTACAATTGGGATTTACTGATGATTTATTGCTCTTCTGTAAGGGAAATATTCAATCAGTCAAGGCCCTGCATAAGCATTTCCAGATGTTCTCTGCAGCTTCAGGTCTAGTTGCAAATTCAAATAAAAGCAGAATCTACTTTGGAGGAGTGGACAACAGGACACAACAACATATAATGAAACTCTTAGGATACATTAAATGAGATCTACCTTTTAGATACCTTGGTATTCCCCTAAGTACAAAGAGACTGACAATAATACAGTTTGAACCTTTACTTGATAGAATGTTCAATAGAATTCAATACTGGACAACAAAATTCTTATTATATGCAGGTAGAGTAACTTTGATCAAGAGTGTGCTGGTGGAAATTTAGAATTTCTGGGCTCAGATCTTTATATTACCAAAGAAGATCATACAATTTATTAAAATAATATACATGAGGTTTCTATGGTCGGGCAGTGCTGAGCCAACTAAGAAGACATTGATTGCTTGGGATAAACTATGTGCTCCAAAGGTAGCAGGAGGGCTAAACTTCACCAATGTGGAACTATGGAACAAAGCAGCCATATGCAAACTTCTTTGGAATATTTGCACAAAGAAAGAGAAACTGTGGGTTCAATGGATACATGCATACTATATAAAAGGGAACGCTATATGGAATACTGAGCCAAAGAGTTCATCCTGGGTTATACAGAAGATATTCAAGGCCAAAAGACATTTTGAAGAGGCTGGTTATTCAGAGGAAGATGTGAGCCAAATGGACAAATTCTCTATCAGACAGATCTACAAAGCACTACAAGGGAATTTCCAAAAGGTGTCACGGAGAAAAATAGTCTGCAACAATAAGGGATTGCCAAAATGGATTTTATCCTAAGGTTGGCAATACAAGATAGGCTAGCCACCAAAGAAAGGCTAGCAAGATGGGGACTAGTAGATGATACAGTTTGTTCAGTGTGCCAACAAAAGAATGAGACAGTACAACACTTGTTCTTTGAATGTGAGTTATCAAATGATGTATGGCATAAGCTTATACAATGGTCAGGAATCACGAGAAGGAAGAAAGAACGGCAGGAAGAAAGACAATGGAAAGAGAAGATGGCAACAGGGAAGAGTGCAGGAGTTGTAGTGTACAGAATGATATTAGCTGCAACAGTGTACCATATATGGCAAGCCAGCAATAATATCATCTTTCAGAAAAAGAAGAATAATGCAAAGGCCATAGTAAAAATGATCATCCAGGAGAACATGTTAGAGCTCAGCAGATTGAAAAATTGGATACCTACTTGAATAAAATGAATTGGTATCCAGATTGAGCTAAAGCGTAGAGGGAATAGGAGAACAAGAAGTTAGTTTAGAAAACTCTCTTGTTGGGGCTTTATGTCCAACAGGAGTCTGCTAGTAGTTTGATTTTGTAAAGATGTAAATATTTTACTTGGTAAATAAAGTCTTTAATTACCAACAAAAGAAAAATGTGTATACTTTTGTTATAGGAGGTAAAATTTTCTTCGATATATACTTTGGGCCCAATTAATTTGAGCTTGTATATGGAAAAGTTGCATTTTGAAAACAAAGCGTTTTCTTATCGAAAATGTCTCCATGCTCAAAGCTCGAATTCGAAATATCTTATTAGAATGAAGAAGTGCTCTGTTTAATGGTTTATAATAACGTATCAAAGCTAGCGGCGTGCAGTACTGATACTCTCCTTTAGATCCTAGTAAAAATCATGTACAATTGAAGGTAACTAGTCTTTATAGTACGCGCATTGCGCGTGTACCTCGTGTTAATTAGTATAATTTTTTTTTTTAAAATTACATAAAATTTAAATAGAAAATTATGTTTGAGTTATTTTAAAAGAAAGTTAAAGAAAAATGTTATAAAATTTTAAAATTATTATTATTATATCCTATTTATCTAATTATTCAATAAGGCATGAAACTTTGTCCTGCGTATTTTCCTATAAATAGATGGTATTATGAGTGTGCTTTTATTTTAGGACTCCAATATTACATACATAGATATAATTTTTATATGTATTTGCTTATTTTAATATAATTATTAAGTGTCATTTAATGTTCATATAAGTATTAACTTGCGTAAAAGTTCAATGTTTACATTTGTACTCAATTTTATGTGTTATCCCAATTGAAGAATTAGATCTAAATAGAATTTCAATTTTTACATATTAGAATTTCTTACATAATTTCACATAAGAAAGGGCTCAATAAATAAAACTTAGCTGATTTTAGAGTTCTAAGAATTAAGAAAATAATTGACTATTGTGTGGAGTGTGAAAATTTGTTATTAAGGGAAAAAGAAAGGGAACGACATTTTACTAAGAAGTTTTATGTTTTTAATATAATATAGATAGATATATGATGTGGTTGATGACGGAAAATAAGTGATGCTCTTACTTATTTTTTGATATTTAGGTAAAAAAATATATAATTTAGGGAAATATTATAGGGGATGAAATGGGTAAGGATAGAAGATGGTGGTAGGTCGGGCTCAAGGTTTCGGGGTGAGAATGGGGGAGGCAAGGTAGGGGGAGGGTAGGGTGGGTGGTTGGTGTGGGAGCAAGGGTAGGGGTGGTTGGGGTGGAGGCATTGAGTTGTCGTTCAACTCTGACTTATCTCAACTCATTTTTACCCAAGTAAATTTGGAAGAATTATAACTTAAACAAGATATGCTAAATATAAAAAATAGGGGAGTCTTTTTTAAGCATAGGCTCATATCATCTAGCACGTATGCATTATATAGATGCTGGTCCAATCACCATCCACCACTTACGTAGTAGGAGTTTTTAATAATATTCTCTTCATTTCAATTTATGTATAATTTGATTGTGCGCATAATTTAAAAATAAAGAAAAAAAATTTAAGTTTGTGATTTAATACAATCGTGAAAATTTATTATGACTATAAATTATCATATTTAAAAAAAATAAAAAGTTTAAAGTTAAATTATTATTAAATATAAAAAAAATTATTTTTTTTGAAACTAACTAAAGGAAAAAGTGTCACATTAACTAAGAAACAGAAGCAAGAGAGTAGTAGGAGGAGTATCATTAATTATTTATGTTAATTAAACAACTCCCACTCTTGCAACACAAATACTCTATTGTTAATTCCCTTTCTCAGCATTAATTATTGATTATTCTCTTTTGTTAGATCTTTCTAACGATTTGTGGCCCAAGTTTTATTTTCATAACATTATATTTAATAGCGATAGATTTCATCGTTTATTTGATTATTAATTTGATGGATGTATCGAATAAATAAAACTATATAGCTTAATCGTTTCTGTATCCAATATATAGGTCACTTTCTTATAGTACAACGTTAATGAATAAAACTAACATAAAGTCGGAAAGATTGGAGAAAAGGATTTGTGCCTGTAAGATATGATCCACGTGAAATCCTGAATAGTTATTGTGGGGACTCTATTTTAGATTAATCCTACTTTGACATATTAAATTGTGTTTAGTTGGAGCAACTAATCTATACTTCCTATTCTACCCATTACTTTAATTTACTCTTAATTATTTTATCCTATACAACAACAAAAATTATGTGTGTATTCCAAAAATGAGTAACAATTAAATGTGTACACGGTTTAAAGGATAAGTAGTTTAATTCAATACGAATGATTAAGAATAACGGATAAATAAATTAAAGGCGTATAAATGATCAACTAATTGCAATGTAATGACCAAGCCTAATCTTAGATTAAACAGTAGGACTCGCCCTCGATTGGACCCTCGGTATAAGATCGGTCGTGATGAAGAAAAGAACAAATGAGTAATACCTTGAACAATAGCTCGAAGATAAGAGAAAATTTTTATTGCTTTGAATTGCGTGTTACAATGTGTCAAATTAAAGAAAACTTCCCCTTTATATAGTAGGAGAATTTCAGTCCTAGTACAAGTCAAAAAAGGGTAAAAATCTTCTCTTCCCGATAATTTTTTATCCATAATTGATACTGAACGAGATCCGTGCCGTAATATCCGGTTGAGGGCGAATATTACGACCCCCTATCCGCCATGCATAACCATTCACCGCAACTCCCGAGGTCCAGAAGCTGTACTTGGTCCGGGGTACGTCGCTTTACTGTATTCGATCTCAGATACATAGTTCATTCTCCCTTGGTCTCGATACAAGGTGTTCCTGGCCTAGATTAGAATCACGTCGAGCCGTGCTTCCACTTCGTTCTCTCATTGGGAAATTGGGAAAAAATTTACCCTCGAATAGATAGTCCCCTCGTTTTTTCGGAGAGTAAATTTATCGAAGTGACATTAACCCCTGTTCCTTCTTTCATACGTTACATCCGAGTTGATGGGTTAGCGAAATATCCCATCAGTCACGTCGTTCTGACTTTAGACACGTATCGGCTGCCGGTTGACTGTTCTCGAATGCGAAACGTCATGCATTGATTACCCTCCCTCCATAAAAGCTCTGACCCCTTTTTCACTTTTTTACTTTCTGATTCCAGAGCTCTTTAACTTACCCTCGAATTCATCACTTAATTCTAACCCCTTCAAATCTACATACATTGCTTTTTAGATCATCGTATGCCTATCCTCAAATCTTCATAACCTTTCTTTAAATCTTCAAAAAAGGCTTTAAAATCTTCATCCCCATCTTCAAATATTCATCCTCATCTTCAAACATTTATATTTTTCTTCGAACTTTGATATTTTCCAGAACCCTATGGCTAAATCTTCCAAATTCCTGCCTCAACAGACTGCCCCTTCATCTTCCAACCCCGCAACAGATGCCGAGTTGGCCGTTCCTGAGGTGGACCAGGAGCCTCCATTGAAGAGTATCGTCCCCAAGGGCTCTTCCACCGAGAACGACTTTAAAGTCGAAAAGGCCTCCAGTCAACAGGACCAAGGCGAGGGAGTATGGAAGTACTTATGCTCCTTTACTGAGGACACAGTCCCCACAGTTCGGGTAGACTGCAACTGGAGGGCAATGATGTGGTTGTCCTCGGGACCTATGAAGACATCACCACTCATGTAGAGGGGTATCTAAGTATTTACACTTACCCCTTCACGCTCACCCAGGTAGACCCTATATTCCTCGGCTTCTACAAAAGGTATGAGGTCTTCCTTGGGCAGATTCACCCGTCCTTTGGGAGGATCGTAATCCTCCTCCGCCACTTTGTAAACAATACTGAAACTCCTCGGTTCACCCTGGACCACCTGCTTCGCCTCTACAGTCCCCGAATCTTCTGAGGGGGGTTGATCAAGCTCGTTCGTCGAGCAAGAAAAGCTCCATTCTCGAGCACCAATGAAGATCGAGATTGAGGTTGGCAGGGAAGATTCGTTCGAGTGAAAATTGAAGACCTTATTCCCCCTGAATTTCTACCATTCCTTGAAAAATGGAACTCATCCCGTAAGTCTTTTCCTTCTTGAGTACTTGGAATTTCCTTTTATTATTTTCTAATTGCATGTACCGATGTACATCGGTCGCCCAGGTTCCCAGCAGTCCCCCGCTTCAAGGAGTGGATCGAGGGGATCTGTAAACAAATATATTACTTTGAGCACTAATGGTGCAAGCTCTCTAAGGGCAAGTGGGAGGCCCATTCCCGTGGTGAGACTTCTCCTGAATAATTACATTTACACTTTATTTTTGCTAAGTTTTTTTACAGGTTTTCCCAAGACCACCGATCTTCGGCCATTGGATGAGGAAGAGGACATGTCCTTGATTGATGAACCCTCTGCTTTGGGACATCTCGGATCTATCACAAAGGAGGAGAAGAAGAAGAAGAAGAAGAAGAAGAAGAAGAAGAAGAAGAAGAAGAAGAAGAAGAAGAAGAAGAAGAAGAAGAAGAAGAAGAAGAAGAAGAAGAAGAAGAAGAAGAAGAAGAAGAAGAAGAAAAGGAAATCCTCTGGCTTCCCGAACACCGAAGTGAATAAGAAGAGGGTAGCTGTCTGGGCCTAAAAAAGTAACAAAAAGATTACCAAAGCCAAGGTACCGCACCCCAATGCCCTCTTCCAGCTCAGGGATTATCTTAAGGAAGATGATCTGGAGTTCATTGCTCATGGGTCGACCATTGACGATAGAGAGCAGGCTGCAACCGGAGAAGGTGTCCAAGAGGTCAATCCCCCCTAGCTCGAGAACCAGGAGGACAATCAGAGGCCATGACTTCCTGAGCCAGCCCTGAAGAAAGTAGTCGGTGTCATCAACATCGTGGAGACGCCATCCCACACAGAGTATATGCTCTAAGAGGCTCAATTCAATAAATAGAAATCAAACGAGACGGCACGTGGCGCAAATAATTCTCTCAACATGTTCTTCGATGTCATTGACATGAGCGCGTTGGAGGACTATTCCGGGATTGGTCACTTGGAGGTCCCAAAAAAGGACGTGCCATCGGGAGTGGGCGAGCCAAGCTTGAGCTTGAAGCTAGTGAGACAGTTTCCTTCCGAGTGTGGATCCCGATTGTAAAAAAATGATCGTTCTTACTATCCCCACTGACGCCTGGTTGTTGTCTGCTCCGATGGGTGTGGCTAGCTATCTTCGTTTCCTGGTGACAAAGAAGGACTGGGCGAAGATGAACGAAGTGGTCACATCGAGCCTCTTCAAAGAGGCACAACAGGCACTGAACCGGGTAAGTTGTCTACTTTGCGAATTTACTTAGTTTTAGCATGCTCTAACAACCTTATTGTTTTCCAAGATTCGGTGCTTCACCATGAAATCTTCCTTCGGTCCTAGATGGAAATCAGCCAGCTCGAGTTCCAGCTCAAAGAGCAGGTTCGGAAGAAGGACATGTACATGGATCTCAGTGAACAACAAGATGAGGCCCTAAAGGACCTCCCAGTTCTCCGAGGCAAGCTGGAAAAGGCACATAAGGAGGCCTCGTCCGTGAAACGGGAGCATGCCGATCCGGTCGAGAAGGTAAGGAATTTTTAGGATAAAAACGAGAAGCTACTCGTGATGAGTAAGGATCAAACCTGCCAGGTCCAAGAGAAGATAGACTTGATTGACCAACTTCGGGCCGAGATGGATGAGGTCAAAACCACGACCGAGGCGCAAAAGAGCATGATGGACTTGCTGGCTTCGGAAATGGAGGCCATAAAAGAGGAGCTGGCATCGGTCAAGGACCAGCTCTGGCTGGTAAAAGACAAGGTCGAAAAGTGGTCACCACTAAATGATGACCTCCGGGCACAACCTGCTTCAGCCGGCTCAAAATGGGATGCCCTTGGCCAGGAATATACTGTGCTAAAGTCCAAATTAGAGGCAACTTTGATTGATTCCTCCGAAGTTGAGAAAATGCTGGCATAGTATAAGGCTTATGTGGAGATAGTCGAGGCCTGTTTGAAGACGATAAATGAGTATGTAAAGCAGCTATCCTAGAGGGAGACCCTTGAGGAGATTCACGCTCGAGGTTTTGATCTGTCGATCGAGATCGAAAAATCCAAAAGGCTAAAGGCCGAGGCAAGTGAACTCTATGAGCCCGAAGGTTCTGACGGTTTCGATGGCTCCGGTGAAGATCGAGTGTAGATGCCTAAGTTCTTTTTTGTTTCCCTTTTGTACATTATTCTTTCTTGTTTATTTTGAGGCTGTTTTATCGTGACTTTATAAATATTTTTTGAGATATGCACGTAAAATTTTCCCTTTGGCAACATCGCATTTTTACTTTTCAGCATTTGTTAGTCATTTAATTTGCATATCGTCCATAATACCTTAGCATAGAAACAAACGTAATCTAGAGCATCCGTTCTTCGTAGGTCCGAATGGGGATCGATCTCGATGGCAGCTCCGGATTACTCGCAGTTTCGAAATTTTGACAAAATTAAAGGCTTTTAAGATTCTTAAGTGTTTCAGTTAGATATGGCGATGTTGTTGCCGAGGGTAACCCTTTAATAGGTTTAGATTATACGTAAGGGACTTACTTTTTTGAGTACAAAATTTGGATATCTCCAAGCCATTTTAGGGTTGGCGTAGTCTTTCATATTCAGGCACTACCTAATAGGCTTGGTGCCTCCAGGGTTCGATAGCCTTGACCGTCCAATTTTTTTGTCAACGACAGTCCCCGAGTCGGGGTAGGCCATGGGCTTTAGGTTCTCAGATCTGTTGTGAGGCATCGACGAAGCGAAATGCATAGTAATGAAGTATGAGGGAAGAAAAATATTTCTTTCATTTTTTTATATGTAGGGTACATAATCAGAGTAACATAAGCCTTGTGCCATGGCTAAAGTGGGACACATGGGCACAATTCGTTTGACCCTTTCAATGAATCCTTATCACCATGCCTTGGCTTTTGACATATAAAACTTTCCCTTTCTAAAGATCTTAACCTAAGGTAATAGCCCCCCAGTATTTGAGGGGTTCGGTTCAAACAATCAACAATTCTAGTTTAAGCCCAGTCTTCAAAACTAAGGTAGCACGTTTTACTGTTGCCTCGTTAACAACCTTGCCGAAAAACCTACTTCGAGACAATGCTAGGAAAGCCGACAACCAGAATAAACCAACACATACTTTAAGTTTGAAAACCTATTAAAATAATCTTAAGAGTAAAATCTCATAAATACTGATACGAAAATACCGCGACTCAATAACATATTCCCCCAAAATCCGGGTGTCACTGAGAACATGAGCATTTATACAATAATATGGCCTGAAAAACTGAAGCACTGTTTAGGAAGGTATAACAATATATGTAAATAAAACCAAAAGATAAAGGATGATAGTCAAGGTCTGCGGACGTTAGAGCAGCTAACTCGAAAAATCTCAAAACTGATAAAGCTCCAAAAATCAGCAATCACCGTATCCGTTTTAACCTGGATCTGCACACGCAGTGCAGGGTATAGCTTGAGTACAACCAACTCAATAAGTGACAAGTCTAACCTTTGGGCTGAAAGCAGTGACGAGCTCAACAGTTACAGTCCAAATATAAAAACAATAGTACAAAAATGTAGACATGCTTTCAAGTTCAACAGTTAAAGTCACGTAAAATATGGCAAGTGTAACTGAAATGAGGAATGATACATCTCGATATTTACATGTCAATAATGTATGCCAACTGTAATGCAAAATCGTGATGAAATCATATGCATACTCAGAGTATCAAATCACTCAGTCCTCTCATTCACTCATTCCTCACAGTCACTCAGTCCACACAGCCACTTAATCCTCCCAATCACTCGACACTCGCACTCGCACTCACTAGGTACCTGCGCTCACTGCTAATAAGTCCAACTCCGGAGAGCCGGATCCTTCTCAAGCAATATAATAAGCCAATCATGTCATGAATCAATAAATCCTGTTGCGGTGTGCAACCCGATTCCATAAATATCCTCATAATTAAGCCCCCGGCCTCACTAATATCTCCAGTCTCTCGGGCTCACAAGTATCATGATAATCATCCCAAACAATGATGTTATAATGCATCAATAAATGAAAACATAGACGCAGATATGATAAGTAATTGACAGTTATGACTAAGTACATAATTGCAAATTAAGCAAGTAATTTAACAGCAACACGACATCCGTGGGTCCCAGCAGTACCATCATATAGCCTAAACATGATTCCTAACATGAATCACAGCTCAATATATCTAACACATGGAGAATATGCGGACAACAACAAGATTATTCAACTACACAGTTCCAAGAAAACGAACGAGTCACAAATTCCTACGGTGCACGCTCCACTACAAGAAATATGTCTTTTAGTGGCAATATTTAGTAGCGACTTTATTTATTGCTATAAATGGTATATTAATTATGGCGACCTGATAAATGGATACAAAATAAAAAAATTTAGCGGCGACTTTTGCAGGTCGCCTCTAATATGTGCCACTAAATCCTGAATTTTTTTTCCCGTTATGACCAAAAATTTGGCTCCAAATGTTTAGTAGCGACTAATAGAGAGTTGCCGCTAAAGGTATTTTTCGGGTGACTATGTCGCCTCTAATAGTGTAAATATCTAATATTTAAAAATAAAAAACTAAATAAAAGACCCTAAAAATACTAAGTCCTAAATAAAAGGCAGAAGGTCTCTTTTCTTCTTCCCTCTTCTCGATTCTGTCTACAAAAGCTCCGCTACTTCTTCCAAATTCTCAAATTAAATCTTTCACTTTTGTTTAATCACAAGATATGAACCTAATTTTTGAAACCCAAAAGCCTTAACACCATTTGTATTCTAAGATTGAACTCAAATAAGGTAATGTGCTCAAACCTCAAATCCTTTTGGGTGTTAAATGCAGTTAGCAAGAGTGACTATTTCATCATATTCACCTCTAATTTCTTTAACCCATTTAAAATCTACAGGAGTAGAAAGTAAATTTTTCAACAATATCATCGTGTAAAGTTCTTCTCGGTGTTGACGATCTCTTCGATGGGTATTCTCTCTTCTTTTTTTTAGTTCTAAACTTTTTGGTGATTGCATGTTTGGTATTCCTCTCAAAATGCTGAAATGAGATGTTGTGTGGTATGAGTCTGTTAATTTTTCTGATATTTTTCGAAAAAATTTCATATGTTTCATAAATCTTCACCCAATAATATTTTAGGTAGTGAGAGCAGTGAAGATTCTTTTGTACTATACATTAAGAAACATATCAGAAGTGAAAAATATTAAGATTTATTTAATTCATTTTAAGATGTTACTTCATTTATTTTGTTCATCATTCCTTCTCTGTTTGTTCATCGTCTTTGTGATAAACATCTATTTTCATATAACGGTCCATTTTTTTAGCTTCTTCATGTCTCTACCGAGTGCTGAATTATTTCTTATTATTTTCTGCTAGTTGATTTAATAGATAATATAATTAGCCAATTTATAGTGTTAAATTGAAAACAACTAAGACAAAGTAAAATAGATAAATAAGTCAATTAAGTTCTAGTTCGTCTACTTATCGCAGCCAAGATGTTTTGATGATATCCCCTTAGACAACTTAATTTTGCATTTGAAAGTTATACTTCTTAACTTTTTTTCGGCTAAAATTTCCATAATCTTGAAATGAATTGTTTATTGTCTTATTAGTTTATAAATGTATCTAGGTTCTAACCTTGTCATTCCTTATGTAAAATATTTCATGACTTTGTCATTTCCTTTATCTTTAGAGATATACTGGAAAAGAACTCTTGGTTGTGTTATATAATTATATTTGTTGACAGATGCAACTATTGGTTTAAAGTTAATTGCAACATTCTTTGTACCATGTTTTTGAGATTATATTTTGCTATGACATATATCATATGTAAGTGTTGACTTTATCCCATATAGAACTCTCAAGAGAAAATTTGTCTTACTTAAGGGAAGCAAGATGAGTTATAGTAACATCTGGTTATGTTCTTGTAGCTGTGTTGGCTTTTATGGTCCTTGAGATTTATTAATTAATTGATTGATTAATTGTTATTCTAAAAATAAAAATGGATAAAAGTTGGTTGAATATTAAGAATATAGGTGACCAAAGGTATAGAGATGGATTTCTTAGTTGGGCATTCAGTCAACCAAGGGGGAGCACTATGATTTGATGTCCTTGTAAAGGGTGTATGAATATTGCATTCAAGCTAAGGCTCGATGTAAGAGGAGACTAATTGAAGAAGGGTTTCTGGGATTCTTACAAAGTGTGGGACTTACATGGAGAAGTATTAGTTAGAGTTAAAAATTCTAACATAACATACAATAATGAAGTAGAAGATGATAATATTGAAGAGGATAATATTACAAAAATGATTCACGTGCTTGTGG
The DNA here is from genome assembly GCA_005239525.1 of Nicotiana knightiana. Lineage (NCBI taxonomy): Eukaryota > Viridiplantae > Streptophyta > Magnoliopsida > Solanales > Solanaceae > Nicotiana > Nicotiana knightiana. The sequence continues at coordinate 61,901 of ML383591.1, read as the reverse complement.
ACATACGAATGTGGAGGATAATAATAATACTTTTGAGGACAATGAAGAGACACATTTACATGCAGCAAATTTCTACAAATTATTAGAAGATTCTCAAACATAACTTTATCCTGGTTGTAGTAAAGTCTCAAAGTTATCTTTTGTTGTTAAACTACTTAACTTGAAATGCCTTAATCATTGGAGCAACAAATCAATGGATGAACTGTTGAGTTTCTTTAAAGAAGTTCTTCCGGAGGGGTAATTTTTAAAGTATTGCGACATTATCCAATCAACCCAACGGTTCAGATATTGTACATGGCAAGATAGACAGCAAAAACAATGAGGTGGCACAAGAATAAAAATGTTGATGATGGTGTCTTGCAACATCCATCTGACTCCATAGCATGGAAATCCTTTGATCAGAGACATCCCACCTTTTCATCTAAATTAAGAAATGTTCGATTAGGTTTAGCAAGTGACGGGTTCCAACTTTTTGGGAACATGAGTGCCAATCATAGTATTTGGCCAGTCGTACTAGAAACATATAATTTTTCGCCATGGGATTGCATGAAGGATTCATATATCATGATGATACTTCTTATTCCAAGCCCTAAGTGTACATAAAATTATATAGATGTATACTTGCAACCAATGATTGAAGAGTTGAAAGAATTATGGGATGCAGTCGAAACTTATGATTCATACTCAAAATCTAATTTTATGATGTGCGCGGCTGTAATGGGGACGATTAATAACTTTCATGCACATGGGAACCTTTCAGGATGATCAACAAAAGGCAAGCTTGCATACCTTGTTGCCATAAAGACACACAACGAGTTTGTTTACGTAGTAAGTTATGTTATATGAGTCATTGTCGCTTCCTTCCAATGGAGCATCAATGGCACCGAAATAGGAGAACATTTTATGGGAAGGTAGAAAAGAGGGTTTCACCTATTCCTTTAACATGTGATAAAGAACTTATGCAATTACAAGGCTTGGTCAATGTGATTTTTGGGAAAGGAAAAAAGCGAAAACGTGACTTTCCCGAAAGTGCTTACAATTGGAGGCAGAAAAATATATTTTTTCAATTGCCTTATTGGATTACTCTTTTGTTACGACATCACATCAAACCTTGATGTGATGCACATATAGAGAAATGTGTTAGACAATATAATATCAACTATGATGAATATGGTTGGAAAGACAAAGGACACATTAAAATGTAGATATGACTTGGTGGACCTTGGTATTATGCAAGAATTCCATCCAATTGAGGATGGAGATAATGTATTGTTACCAGCAACATGTTATGCATTGTCCATGGAGGATAAGTTGAAGTTATGCCATTTTTTGGCTAATTTGAAGGTTCCTGATACTTTTTCATCAAATATTTCAAGGTGTGTAAACATATTAGAGAAAAAGATCTATGGATTAAAAATTCATGATCACCATATATTATTTCAAGACATTCTCCCAGTTGCCATACGTGGTTTATTGCCTAAAGAAATGTGTGAACCAATTATAGAGCTTGGAAATTTTTTCAAGAATCTATGTTCTAAATCATTGTCAATTGAAGGTCTTGACATCTTGGAGGCTGAATGTGCATGCATATTATGCAAATTTGAAATTATTTTACCGCCGGCATTCTTTGATGTCATGGTTCATTTGCCAATTCACTTGGAAAGAGAGGCTAAGCTTGGTGGACCAACTCAATTTCGATGGATGTACCTTTTTGAGAGGTAATTTATTATATAATTTTAATGCCATAATTTTAATGACACATTATATTAATGAGTTATTTCAATATAGGTATCTTCAAATATAAAAGTCATATGTTCGCAATAATGCTCATCCAGAAGGTTCAATTACCGAAGGTTATTTGGCAGATGAAAGTCTCACATTTTGCTCAAGATACTTAAAGAATATGTCAACCAAGTTCAACAAACCGGCCAGGAATGACGATAGATCTATGTCTAATGGGGAGATTTCTAACTTCAAAAAAAGTGAGCAAACAAAAAGGTGGTTCAGAAGGCATCATGCTCTCTCATGATGAGTTCAAACAAGCATGTATGTATGTGCTTCAAAATTGTGAAGAGGTTCTGCCATTCATGGGGTAAGTATCATATTAATTTCAAGATCGGCTCACATTGAAATATTTCAACAACATTATCTTAACTGACTCCATTGTCAAAATATAGGGAATACCAGGGAGAGATTGAAAGACAAGGTCCAATGAGTGATGGGAAGCATAATAATAGGTTTCTTGATTGGTTTAGTGCACGTGTAGGTGTCTAGTCAAGTGACATTTTTAATATTAGTGTAATATTATGACGATGTTATTAGTTACAACGATTTTGTTTGTCTTTTTAGGTCTTTGTACTAGCTGCACAAGGGCACGCAAATGAGGAGCTCATAAGCTTAGTCGTTGTTTCTACACCAATGGTGCATCAATATTCCAGATTTGTGGTGAATGGATTCAAATTCCATACAACAGATCTTAAGCTGAGAAGAAAAACACAAAATAGTGGAGTCCTTGTGAGAGGATATAATTCAGACTCTAATAAGGAGTATTACGGTGTATTTAGAGGACATTTACGGGTTGTCCTATATAGGAAATAGGAAAGTTTACCTATTCAAGTGTCACTGATGGGATGTGGCTCGCTTGGGAAGGGGATATAAGATTGATAAATATGTATTCACAAGTGTGAATACTCATTGTGCCTTGAACACAAATGAGTCATTTTGTGTTGGCATCTCAGTCTGAACAAGTTTTTTTACTTGGACGATATGGTTGATAAAGATTGGATTGTAATTGTAAAGACAAATCCTCACGACCTTTTCAATATGCCCGAAAATGATAATTGTGTAACAATTGAAGATGAAGCATTGTTGAATGAAGAAGCTTGTCAACAAGAGGAAGTTAAATTGAACATTTTGCATACTAATGACCATGAAAATGATTCGATTTGTCTTTACATAGGAATAATGTTGAACCACAAAGTATTAACAACAATCATGCAAGCAAACAAGCACAAACAAGTGTGCATGACGAGGAACAGAATTTTATTAATTACAATCTTATAGATGTATCTGAGGATGAAGAAGAAGAGGATTTTATAAATGAAAATCATATAGATATATACAAGGGTGAAGAAAACGAAGAAAATTGACTTGATGATAGTGATAGATAAGATACCGATGATGCTCTTGAAGACTGAGAAGTACGATAATATAGATGTCTACTTTTTGTTTTGAAAAGTTCTCTGTATTTTGTTCCTTATTAACATGAAAATGAAATTAATTCATTATGATTGTAACTTTTAATTTCATAACTAGATTATATATTAAGCTTTTGTGAGATGTTACTTGCCTTCTATGTGCACTAAGCATCATTATATTGTCCATGTATAACGAAACATTTTTACTCCTAATCGTGCTTCTATTCTTATTAATGTTTTTCTACATCATGCAGGAGGGTCCAAATGACAGGATGAGGTAAAGGTAGAAGTGGAACTGGTCGTGGATGTGTCCATTTTCAAGGACGTGTTAATTTTGGAGTGATGTATCAACCACAAGTACAACCAATAGGGAATACTGCAGCATTTCCAGAGACAGGAAATCAAATAATCCCAGTCAAGAACCTATAGAGAGAGGACAAATATCTAGTAATCCTTGGCAAAGACCTCTATAGAGACAATATCATCAAGGAATCTGGACAGAAGTGTGCTTTCCTCTCCTGAAGTTGAAAATGGTGTAGGTTAGTTTTTGAGTATTCAGTGATTACTCTTAACATGACTGCACCTATGTAGACTGATCACATCTACTATTTTTTCCTAATATTCCAGATGATATTGATAGAGCAGTAGGTCCTGGGACTATATATATTGTTAATTATTGTGGTTTGATCATGAGGAGCACTATCTCGTTCTGTGATGGGAATTGGCAAAAGATTGTTTCAAAACATAGAGAAGCAATGTGGTTGAAGGTCAGGTAAAATTATTTTTAATATCGTATTGACTTCCTGTTGTATCATTTAGTTTTGTGGTTAGAATATCGAATATAATGGTACATGTATGTTCAAAAAGTCTCCCCAGGCCCACGTCTCAGAATCGAGTAAAAATTACCAAATAAGAACACCCATTCGCTCACGAGTTCACTCGTACAAAAATCATTCAAAACCGATGCCTAAACCCCACTCAAAATTCAGACTTTTGGTTGGGCAAATTTTTCCTCATTCCCAACTTCCTCACTCAATTTCCTTAATTAGATGAAGAATACAATAATAGATTAATGAAATATGATCAAAATCGAGTTAGAAATCATTACCCAATAACGTCCTAAAAAAATCCTTCAAATTTTCACCCAAACCCGAGCTCTCCAAGTCCCAAAATTAAAATAAGATCAAACCCTCGAAATCTATCTTATCTGCCCAGTGATTATCGCTTCTACGACCCAGGACCGCATCTGCGGTCCCCCTTTTGCAGCTAGGATTCCACATCTATGAGTTTTCATTAAACTCCAGAGTCCGCACTTGCGCGCCTATGTCCGCATCTGCAGATGCGCTTCTGCGTCTAATCCTCCACTTCTGCGGAGCCTTGGATCCTTCTTACCTCTGCATCTCTGACTACCCTTCTGCAGATGCGCTCACTCGTCACATCTGCGACCACTGACTCTCAGGCCTAAAGGCGCACCTGCGATCCCAGCCTCGCTTCTGTCGGGCCGCACCTGCGGACCTCCCACCGTAGGTGCGAAAGACACCAGAACCAGCAGCTCAACAAATTCTCCTAAGTCTAATTTCCATCTGTTAAGCACCCGAAACTCACCCGAGGCCCCCGAGACCTCAACCAAACATACTAACTGTATTTGTAAAAATGAGTGTCACACGTGTAATACTTATGATGACACGGCAATCTATGTGGAGCAATGACAACATGACAACTGGACGAGACTTTATGAAGTGGTACGAGATAAAGAGGAACGGAACAGCATACCCACGGGGTAATCAGATACGGGAATCTCAACCTAATTGAGAAGGCGAAGAGACACGGTCAGAATGAATCAAGACGAAATAAAGGGCAGATTCGGGGATCTTCAATTAATGAGCCAAAACCTTACATTATCTTCACGCAACAGTTATGATTAATCATTGCAACGTTACATTAATGCCATTATTAGCCATTAATGCTCAATCACTGAAAAGAGTAGACGTTATATTAAGAAATTCCCTATAAAAGGGAGTAAAATTAACTTGTAAAGACACGTTTGAACCACTATTGAAACATACTTACTTTTTACGCATCTTTTTTATTTCTATTTACGAATTTACTTACAATTATTAGCATATTCTTTGGTTATCAGAAACATGTGTTCTTCTTAAAATAGCTTTGGCAGAGAATCTAATTCTTTGGTTAAACAAATTGGTTCTGATACCGGGAATATGATAATCTCTATTTTTCTCAAACAACATTCTGTAAATTATGTCGAACGCCAACGCCAACGAGAACAACCAACAAAGGATTGGAACTCCAGTTCCATCACCTTCAGTTTCCCCACGAGGCTCAAGGGAACATTCCCCAGATAGATCTACGACTCAAAATAATAATCACAATGGAAATGAACAAACAGGAGAACAAGATCCTGTAAAACAAATTGTTGGTGAATATGTGACTCAAGCTTTACAAGCTTTCATGAGGGGACTGCCAGTTGCATCACCTACACCTCCTCCTAACAACAGCGCAATTGTGGAAAATTCATAATCCGGACTAGCAAACTCAGGAAGTAAAGGCACTCCAAATGAATCCCTCAAAGCAAGACCATGTATGTCCAGTAATCCAGAATGACAGTATTTATTACTAACCTTGCAGAAACCGGTGAAGGAACAAAACGACCGAATCGAGCAAATTCCTAGAGTACCACCTGTTATCAAAGGCATTGTCGTTGATAGATATTCTCAACAACCTTGGAAGCCAAATGCAACACCCTTGCCTATTCCCAAGAAATTCAAAATGCATGATATTCCCAAGTACGACGGGACAACTGATCCATGTAATCATGTAATTGCTTTTACTACAGGAGTAAAAGGCAACGATCTGACTAAACAAGAAATTGAATCAGTACTAGTCAAGAAGTTTGGAGAGACACTCACCGAGCACTAACATGGTATTCTCTTCTACCTGAAAGTTCTCTTGACTCTTTTGCTGAGCTTGCAGATTCTTTTATAAAAGCACATTCCGGTGCACAAAAAGTCGAAAAAAGAATGGAAGACATTCAAGATAAAATAAGGAGACGCGGAGTTTCTCCGAGATTTGTAGACAGGTTTCAACGAGAAAGAATATTGCTACGAAGAGTACCTGACAATTGGGCAGTAATGGCGTTTGCAAGCAACTTAAATGACAGAATCTCAGGAGCCACGAGAAGACTCAAGGAAAGCTTGAGAGAATTCCCAGCCACGACATGGAACGATGTCTATAACAGGTACAACACCAAGCTACGAATAGAAAAAGACACCGTTCCTCAATCAAAAGCTGAATATCGAGCCAGTTCTAGACGCTCCGAACCAGAAAGGAGAACAGGTAAGAACAAGAACGATCCATATATGGTACCTTCAGGACGATAAACTCGTTCTAGGTTTTGAAAACACACGGTTGGAATATAGACCGTCAAATAGAGATACGAACTCATCCTTCTCAAGATCTAGAAAAGATCGGGAGGAACAAAACAGAGATAATGCAAGAGTCAAAGACTACAACTTCAATGTAAGTACTTCTGAATTAATTATCGTACTGAGAAACATGGGCGATAAAGTTCGATGACCCAAAGAAATAAGATCAAATCCAAACAGAAGAAATCCAGACTTATGGTGCGAATTCCATAACGATCATGGATACAAAACATCAGATTGCAGATTGTTGCAAGGTGAGGTAGAATAATTATTAAAACAGGGCTATCTAACAGAACTGCTTAGTGAAAAAGGCAAGCAGGCATATATGAAGAACAGGCAAGAGCCCCCGAAACCACCATCTCCAAAGGGAACAATGAATGTGATACACGGAGGAGAGGAGGTGAACGGAGTAGTCTGCAAAAGAACAACAAAATTCACAATTACACACCGGAAGCGGATTCGTGAAGACATGGAAGCAGACAGTATAACATTCGACTATGCAGATGGCAACGGATTGTTGCTTCCTCATAACGAAGCTCAGGTAATATCTCTACTCATACATGACACTAATGTAAAAAGAGTGTTGATTGATCCATGTAGCTCAGTCAACATCATTTTGTTGAGAGTTGTGGAAGAAATGCTAATGGAGGATCGAGTAATCCCAAAAGCACGAGCCTCATCTAGGTTTGACAACTCTACGGTCATAACAAAAGGAGAAATTGAGCTTAGTACCTATGCAGAAGGAGTAATCAAAAATACTAAATTTCAAGTCATTGACACCGATATGGCTTACAACGTAATCATGGGGAGACCATGGATCCATGACATGGAAGCAATACCATCTACTTTACACCAGATAATAAACTTCCCTTCCAAATGGGTAATTCAACAGATTCGAGGCGATCAGCAGACCTCAAGGAATATAAATTAAGTAGTACACTCAAAGAAAAAAGAGGTCGCGGAAGAGTCAAAAGATGAGGAAATTGCCCAATTAGGTACGGAAGAAGAAATTGGAACCCAAATAGGTATGGAAGAAGGAAGACACGAAAGGTGAACCAAATCACCACAGAGGCAACATCAATACATACGGACATGGATCCAGACCCGATGTCATTCAGGAGCCAGAAGAAGACGAGCATATTCAAACAACTATTGAGGACCTCGAAGCTATCCCATTGTTCGAGCAGAAGCCTGAGCAAAAAGTTCATATAGGCACGAGGCTAAGCCCCGCAAGAAGAGGTAAGTTAATTGAATATTTAAAAGCTAACTCAGATTGTTTCGCTTGGTCCCATTCAGATATGACAGGTATACCTCCGAAAGTGATGACTCATAAATTAAGTGAAGATCCATCCTTCGTGCCTGTCAAGCAAAAGAAAAGAAAGCAAGGACCATTCAAGAACCAAGTGATCGATGAAGAGGTACAAAAACTCTTGAAAATTGGTTCAATACGCGAGGTAAAATATCCTAATTGGTTAGCTAATACTGTAGTGGTACCCAAAAATAATTGTAAATGGAGAGTATGCGTAGATTACACAGATCTGAATAAAGCATGCCCCAAAGACTCCTTTCCATTACCACACATAGATCAAATGATTGATGCCACTGCAGGTCATGAATTTTTGAGCTTTCTAGATGCATATTCTAGTTATAATCAGATAAAATGGATCCCTCAGGCGAGGAAAAAAAATTCCTTTATTAAAAACAGGGGGACTTATTGTTACAAAGTCATGCATTTTGGCCTAAAAATGCTGGAGCCGTGTATCAAAGGCTAGTGACCAAGATGTTCCAGGAACATCTGGGGAAAACAAATCGAAGTATACATTGATGACATGCTGGTAAAATCAACTCAAGCGGAAGATGATTTCCACCATCTTTCAATCACCTTCGAAATCCTGCGCAGGTATAACATAAAACTAAATCTAGAAAAATGCACCTTTGGCGTTGAATCAGGTAAGTTTTTGGGTTTCCTTGTATAAAATAGGGATATAGAAGTAAACCCCACTCAGATTAAAGTTATTGATGAAATACTTGATATACTTACGAGCAAAAAAGAAGTTCAAAAACTAATAGGAAGAATTGTAGCCTTAGGAAGATTTATCTTCATGTCTTCGGAGAAGAGTTTTAAATTCTTTTCAGTTCTAAAAAAGCAGAATCAGTTCGAATGGACTGAAGAATGCCAACAGGCTCTCAAAGATCTGAATCCCTATCTATCAAAACCCTCGCTACTGTCTAAACCAAAAGAGGGGGAGAGTTTGTATGTCTATCTTGCCGTAGCAGAAATTTTCGTAAGTGCGGTACTGGTAAGAGAAGACAGAGGTAAACAATCTCCGATTTATTATGTAACCAAGCCTTTATTAGATACCGAAACTAGATATCCTCATCTAGAAAAATTAGCCTTAGCTCTAATCATGGCAGCTAGAAAGTTGAGACCATAGTTTCAATGTCACCCAATCACTGTTGTGACCTCGTATCCACTAAGAAATATTTTGCATAAACAAGAGTTATCAGAGAGATTAGCTAAATGGGAAATAGAATTAAGCGAACATGACATAATATATCAGCCTAGGACTGCAATAAAGTCTCAGATTTTAGCTGATTTCGTCGTTGATTTTAATACTAGCATAATCCCTGAAGTGGAAAAAGAGTTACAACTCTTCAACGGGGTTAATCCAGGAATTTTGACCCTATTTACTGACGGCTCTTCTAACATAAAAGGAGCCGGCATGGGAATTATTTTAAAATCACCTGCGGGTAAAAAGATACGACAAGCCATTAAATGTTATCCCATAACTAACAATGAAGTATAGTACGGAGTTGTCATTGCAGGGCTTGAACTGGCACGAGAAATATCAATTGAGCAAATCGTGATCAAAAGTGACTCTCAACTAGTGGTAAACCAGATGCAGGGGACTTATACCGCAAGAGAGGCTCGGATGCAACAATATCTGGAAAAGGCACGAGACCTAGCAAGGCAATTCCAGTCATGGAAAGTTACGCAGATACCCAGAGAGGAAAATGCAGAAGCAGATGCATTAGCTAACCTCACAGCAGTTGCTGACGTAACAAATAAAGACAATGCAATTGTCATACACCTATTTCATTTAGCAATCAACCAGGACAAAAATGAGGTAACATTTAACAAATTAACCTGGGATTGGAGAAACAAAATTGTAAACCTTTTGCAGAACGACACTGTGCCTGAAGAGAGAAAAATAGCTCAAGAACTTCGGCGAAAAGCTGCGCGGTACTGCCTAGTTCGTGAAACTTTATACCATAAAATGTTTGGAGGTCCCCTAGAAAAGTGCCTTGGACCCAATCAAATGGGGTACGTTGATGAAGGAAGTACAAGAAGGACATTGCGAAAACCATGCAGGAGCAAGATCCTTAGTCAAAACCCTAATCAGAGCAGGGTACTATTGGCCTAAAATGGAGGAAGATGCTGAGAGCTTCGTAGCTAAATGCGACAAATGTCAGCGATATGCCAACAATATGCACCGGCCAGCAGAATTACATAACCCAGTGGTGTCACCATGGCCATTCATGAAATGGGGCATGGATATAGTGAGACCCCTTCCCCTAGCTAAAGGAAAGGTGCGGTTCTTACTCGTATTAACTGATTATTTCACAAAATAGGTGGAGGCAGACGCTTTTAAACAGGTGCGAGAGAAATAAGTGAAAAGCTTCATATGGCGACACATAATATGCCGCTTTGGAATACCAAAGGAGATCGTATGTGACAATGGCCCACAATTCATAGGCTCACAAATCACAAAATTCTTTGGAAGCTGGCAAATCAAGCGAATCGCTTCATCACCATATCACCCAGTGGCTAATGGGCAAGCCGAGTCAACAAAAAAAGTCATTGTCAACAACTTAAAGAAACAGTTGGAAAAAGCCAAGGGAAACTGGCCTGACGAGCTACCGGCAGTATTATGGGCTTACAGAACTACTACAAAAGTAGCCACGGGAGAAACTCCATTCGCGCTTGTCTACGGTTTAGAAACATTAATACCAGTGTAAATCGGCAAACCAAGCACGAGAATCACAATGGCAACGGAAGAAACAAACAACGACGAGTTAAGGACAAATCTGGATTTGCTCGAGAAAAGAAGAGAAGCTGCAATAATACGTATGGCAGCCCAAAAATAAATTATAGAGCGATATTACAATAGAAAAGCTCACCTCAGATATTTCAAAATTGGGGACTTCGTTATTAAAAAAGTCTTCCAATCAACAAAGGAAGCTGGTGCAGGAAAGATAAATCCAAACTGGGAGGGGCCCTACAAAGTCCGTGGCATTGCTGGAAAAGGCGCTTACGAGCTGGAAACTATGGACGGCAGAATCTTACCAACCAGTTGGAATGTTGTTCATTTGAAGAAGTATTACTTCTGAAGTAAAGGGAATACCCCTAGTCAGGTATCATTACGTTCAATTTTACTTTTGTACAGTTAAAGTTATACTAACCATTTTAGATGATAGGCAAAAAGCTAACCCATCACCAGATGATGATATTAGACCTGCATAGACACGAGGAAGTAACTAAATTCCCGGTCAAGGGTTACAACTTTCTAATGGACATTTTTAAAGGGTTAAGCAGTGATCATCTAAACCATATACCTTTGAGTCCCCTATGTTTTTCCTTTTCAGAAAAGGACCACAAGGAAGGAATAGTCAAGTGCTCGAGATTTCATTCTTCAAAGCTCAAACACTTGGGGGACTATACAGTATGGAAGGCAAAGAAGAAGCAAAGAAGACTATCAAAAAGTTAAAGCTCAATCCTGAAGATCCATTTTCCCAACAAGTCAAGTACTATGAGAAATATCGAAGAGCCAAAGACAAAAAACACAAAGCCTGATTCAAAAACCTTCAAAAAAAACATATTCGCAAATGTAAACAAATGTTTAGGTTAAGGGCAGAATATTAGTTACGGATGAAGCAACATCCTTGTACTTATTCAAAAACTGTTGTAAATAAAAACAGTTATGGATGAGAAAAGCATTATCCTTGTATTTATTCAAAAAATGTTGTAAACAAAAACAGTTACGGGTAAAAACTAATACCCGTATATTTATTCAAAAAACTGTTATAAATGAAAATGGTTATACCCTTGTATTAAATAGAAAAAGCTGTTACAAAAAAAAACAGTTACGAGTACAAGTTTATACCAAATCTGTTGTAAGAAAAACAGTTGCAAAGGAGTTATGGACGATACACAAACACATGTAAAATATTGCGAACGTTCAAAACAATACAAAGACTTTCTTAAAAACATTGTCAAAGAAAAACATGTGAAATTCCTATCTCTCTTTTGTACATTTACACCATTATGAAGTTGAGACGTCTTCTTCATTAAGTGTCGATCAAAAAAGGGCCCTCTTTTATAAATCGTGCCTATTACGAAAAGGTACGAAAAATCTAATCATTTTTTAAAATGCAAAGTCAAAAACTCAGAGGTAAACCAAAAACCTCAAAAAGAAAGCATGCAAAGATTTAACAGTGAAAACAAAAACTCAAAGGAATCGAAAGTCATGCCGATATTACTATTAATATATAGTGGAAAAAAACTAAGTATTAACTTAGTCTAAGCCTAATTTGTTTATAGAAAAGTTGCCCCTAAGTTGTCAGTTGGGGACTTACAAATGACCAAACTTTACCCCCAATGTGACCGGGCGGGGGTAACCACCAATTGTTGCAAATAAAAAAAAAGAACCGAGTTCCTTAAAAAATTTCACAAGATACAGGGGGGGGAGGTGTCTTCACTGGTAGGAGGGGCAGCTTGAGATGGCGAGACACGAGCAACAGGACCTCAGCCTCAGGTGAAGAGAAATTCTGACTTTGCTGAGACTTCTCAATCGTCTCTCTGGTTTTAGCAATTTTGGCTTCCAAGTCAAAACCCTCTTGGCCCATTTCCGTCAATGTGTCAAGACGGGCATTCAAATAAGCCCATCTAACATCGACCACTGCTTTGTCTTCAAGAGCCTTCATAGTCTTTCCCCCATTGTTCAACTTCGGCTCTTAGCTCATCTCTTTCAGCCACGACAGCATCATGAGAGGCATGTAAAAGAATGATGGATCTTTCTAGAAATTGGACCTTCTCTAAAGAGTTACGGAGGTCTTCTTGGGTTTGAGTGAGCAATTGAACAAGTTCGCCAGAGTACGCATCCTTCTGTCCAACAAAGCCTTCAGGCTCCTAACCTCCTCTGTGGCACGGGAAAGTTGCTCCGCAAATGAAGACTCTAAGACATTTTTGTCCTTACCTGCCTGGTTCAAAGACGCCTTCTCCACGAACAGTTCTGCTGCCATAACCCTAACTTGCCGCTCCAAGGTACACTTTTCCTCCTCCATTGCCTCCATGTCAAGCTGTAAACTCTCGTACTGCTCCTTCGAATTATCAGCCTCAATATAAAATTCATTTGATGTTTGATATGTTTGAACAATTCTCTTCATTAGCTTTGTTCTTATAAGGTTGATCTACGTAAAATGATAAATTAGATACGGTAAGAATATATATAAGTAAATATGGAGGAAAAGCAAGTTTTACCTTTAAGGACGAGTGCACAATCTCGTTCATCCAAGGCAGGGAGCTGTGGCTTTCCAGCTTAGACTTCTCAGTCGAACCTATCAATGGCTTTAACCATACATCAGCCTGGCCCGAATTTTTCAAGAGGCTACCCACCACAGGAACCTCTACTGTAACTTGCTTCATCACCCCCCTTGCTGGAGGACCCTACTTCAATAGCAGAAGGCACAAAAGCGGGGGCGGGCAAAAGAGCCACAGACAGAGTAGGTTGAAGAGTAGCAAAGGGAGCAAGAACAGCAATGGGAGCAGAGGCAGCAACAAGAGCAATAAAAGAAAGTTTCTTAGCAGCAGGAGGAGAGAAAACATCAAGAGGAGCTTCATCAGAGATGGTACCAAAACCTTGTTGGAACAGGTGATCAACAGACTCACGAACAGGAGAGGGAGTTGCATCTTCAGGAGCGGAAAGTTCTAATTCAGGTTGGGGAGGATCAACAATGGGTGCAGATTCATCATCAGAGACCACCCTTCTCCTACGTAACTTATGGACCAGCGAACCCTCCTCTTCCTCTTCCTCTTACTCTTCCTCTTCCTCTTTCTCCTCTGAGGTCCTAAATCCACTTGCTTTTCTTTTCAACGAGGAGGAACCAACAATGATCTCCTAGGCCTTAGCCAGAGACAACCTTGAAGAAGACACAGCCATAGCAGAAACTCCACGAGCAGGAAACCCTACCAAATAAAAGGGGTCAGATAAAGCTCAAAAAGAGAAGAAGTAAAAACAAAAACTTCATTTACCGTGGGTCTTCTCCTTCCAACCAAACCTCAAAGAGAGGTACTTCCACGAACGTTCTTCTAAAGCAGCGATTGACAATAGTTTTTCTACCCAATCACAGAAACTGGAGACATTCTCGACGGTTCCCATGGTTGCTGCAAAAGAAGAAGAAACAGTCACGGTACTGAAAGTTCATCAAAATTGAAGAAAAGGAAAGTGAACAAAACTTTATTCACGTGCAAATTTCCACTTCTCAGGGAAGGGGAGATGTTCTTCACATACTAAACCTGCAGTAGGGACAACAACATACCGGACATACTACCCTCTATCTTTGTCATCATTTGGAGTAACTAACACCCTTTTACTCCTAGCCGCGAGAGTAAACACCCATTGGCGGAACAACATCGGAGAATAAAGGTGAATAAGATAATGAAAAGTAAAGGATACGTAAGCTAAATTGGCCAAATACCTAAGGCACGCGACTACTCGCCACATAAGAGGACCGACTTGTCCCAGACAAACTTTTGAAGAATCGACAAAACTCGATGATAACAGGGTCGATGGGAGGCTTGAATCCTAATGTAAAGGGATAAGTATAGACATAAGAATATCCAGTCTTGTAAGAGGTTATTCTTTGGTTATCATTAAGAACACCAACAGGAAAATCAGGCTTCCAATAACAATCCCTGCATACAAGAGACACTAAGCCCTCTGTTATTTGGGTAGGATAAAGGTCAGCACTGTCATGTGATGACATTGAAGAAAGCTGCTCACTCATGGCTTGACTATCCTTGGCAAAAGAAAACTCCGCAGGAACAATCTCATCGACTCTCGGCTCACAAAGCGGTTCATTGTGTTCTCTACTCTTTGATGAAGATCTAGAAGCCCTAGCCCTCGAAGAAGACGAAGGAGTGTTAGACCTAGAAGATGGCGGGGGAGAAGAATAAGAAGAAGAACCCCTAAAAAGATTAGAATTTAAGTTCCTAAGCCTACCGCCCCTCCTACTCCGTGTTGGAGCAGAAGAAGGAGTCAGTTCATCTACAATGATGACCTTTTTAGATTGCTAGTTTGAAGAAGACATATTTACGAAGATGAAGAATTTACAAATAAATAAAGAAGGTTAGAAGTTTTCTGTGAAATTAAAGAAAGGAAAAGGGGTATTTATACTCAAAGGCAACCATCAAAAATGGAAAAGACAGTGATGTGAAAGTCATAATTGAAGCTTTCACTTCGAGACTGATGCAGCCGCAAAAAGCCCTAAAAGGTGCTGAATAACTGCAGAACCAATCCGGGAAAGCCATGTGGCATGGGCATTAAATGGAAGTGACAAGCGACGCATACATTCAGAGACGGATGCAATGGAATGAGTGAAGCAGCGGCAAAATGTTCCCGTCATAAATGAGTATCCACTTACCAAATATTAATAGATAAATAAATGGTAAGTGGGGGGGCTATCTGTATTGGTAAAAATGAGCTTCACACGTGTAATACTTATGATGACTCAACAATCTATGTGCAACAATGACAACATGACAACTGGACGAGAATTTATGAAGAGGTACGAGATAAAGAAGCACGGAACAGCATACCCACGGGGTAATCAGATACGGGAATCTCAACCTAACTGAGAAGGCGAAAAGACACGGTTAGAATGAATCAAGACGGAATAAAGGGCAGATTCAGGGATCTCCAATTAATGAGCCAAAACGTTACATAATCTTCACACAACAGTTACGATTAATCATTGTAACGTTACATTAATGCCATTATTAGCCATTAGTGCTCAATCGCTGAAAATAGTAGACGTTATATTAAGAAATTCCCTATAAAGGGGAGTAAAATATAACTTGTAAAGACACGTTCGAACACTATTGAAATATACTTACTTTTTATGCATCTTTCTGCTTTCTATTTACGAATTTACTTAGAATTATTAGCATATTCTTTGGTTATCAGAAACCCGTGTTCTTCTTAAAATAGCTTTGTCAGAGAATCTAATTCTTTGGTTAAGCACCAACCAATCCTAAAACACCATACGAACGTAGTCAAGCCTTCAAATCACATCAAACAATATCAAAAACACGAATTACACATGTATTCAAGCCTAATGAACGTTGAAATTTTCTAGATTCTACAATGAAGTCGAAACATATCAAATCTCGTCCGAATGACCTCAAATTTTACACACAAGTAAAAAATGACGCTACGAACCTACTCCAACTTTTGGAATTCCATTCTGAATCTGATATCAAAATTTTGATTGTTGACCAAAATCGCCAAAATTCAAACTTTTATCAATTCCAGCCTAATTCTACTACGGACCTCTAAATCACGCTCCAGACGCGCTTCTAAGTCCAAAAATCGCCTAACGGCGCTAACAAAACCATCAAAAATCAAATCTGAGGTCGTTTACACACAAGTTGACATCCGGTCAACTTTTCCAACTTAAGCTTCCAATTAAGAGACTAAGTGTCTCAATTCACTCCAAGAACCAAAACGACTCTCCCCGCAAGACACAATAGCATAAAAAGATAAGGGGAAAGTAGTTAATAGAGGATCAGGGTTCTAACTCTCAAAACGACCGGCCGAGTTGTTACCTCATCCCCTTCTTGAAACAATAGTTCATCCTCGAACGAGCATAAAGATATACCTGAAGCTGTGAAAAGATGAGGATAACGGTTGCGCATATCCCGCTCGGTCTCCCAAGTTGCCTCCTCGACCGGATGACCCTTCCATTAAACCTTTACTGAAACAATGATATTTGACCTTAGCTTTCTGACCTGCCTATCCAAGATAGCCACTGGCTCCTCAACATAATATAGATCCTTGTCCAACTGGACTGAACTGAAATCCAATACATGAGCCGGATCACCGTGATATTTCCGGAGCATAGAAATGTGGAATACCGAATGAACTCCTGCTAGGCTTGGAGGTAGAGAAATCTCATAAGCAACCTCCCCAACATGCCAAAATACCTCAAAAGGACTAATGTACCTCGGCCTCAACTTTCCCTTCTTCTCGAACCTCATAACGCCCTTCATAGGCGATACCTGATACAAGACACGCTCTACAACCATGAATGCTAAATCACGAACTTTTCGGTCCGCATAACTCTTCTGTATGGAGTGGGCTGTGCGAAGTCTATCCTGAATCACCTTCACCTTATCTAGGGCATCCTGGACCAAGTCTGTACCCAACAAGCGGGCCTCGCCCGGTTCGAACCAACCTATCCTGATGTTCATACTTAACCTGCTGACAGTTGAGACACCTAGCCACAAACCCAACTATATCCTTCTTCATCCTCCTCCACTTATAGTGTTTTCTCAAATCCTGGTACATCTTCGCGGTACCCGGATGAATGGAATACCGCGAGCTGTGGGCCTCCTCAAGAATTAACTCCCGAAGCCCATACACATTGGGCACACATATCCGCCTTGTATCCTTATCACACCATCATCATCAATAGTCACCTCTCCAGCATCATCTCGCCGAACACTGTCCTGAAAGACGAGCAGATGGGGGTCATCATACTGACGCTCCCTGATACGATCATAAAGAGAAGACCGAGAGACCACGCAAGCCAACACTCAGCTCTGCTCTGAAATATCAAATCTCACGAACTGGCTGGCTAAGGCCTGAACATCTAATGCTAAAGGCCTCCCTACTGCTAAAAGATATGCCAAACTCCCCCAACTCTCCACCTAGCGATTCAAAGCATCGGCCACTACCTTGGCCTTCCCCGGGTGGTACAAAATAGTGATGTCATAATCCTTAAGTAGCTCCAAACACCTCCGCTGATGGAAATTAAGGTCATTTTTCTTGAACAAGTGCTGCAAACTCCGGTGATCAATGTAGATGTCACAAGGAACATCGTACAAATAATGGCGCCAGATCTTCAAGGCGTGAAAAATAGCTGCTAACTCAGGATCGTGGACAAGGTAGTTCTTCTCATGCACCTTCAACTGTCTGGACACGTAGGCAATCACCCTACTGTCCTGCATCAACACCGCGCCAAGACAAATTTGCGAGGCATCACAATAGACAGTGTAAAACCCTGAACCTGTAGGCAATACCATACTGGGGCTATAGTCAAAGCTGTCTTGAGCTTCTGAAAGCTCTCCTCACACTCTTATGTCCACCTAAATGGAGCACCCTTCTGGGTCAGCCTGGTCATAGGTGCTGCAATAGATGAAAATCCCTCTATAAAGCGACGGTAATATCCCACCAAACCAAGGAAACTGCGGATCTACGTAGCTGCTGATGGTCTAGGACAACTCTGCACTGCCTCCACTTTCTTCAGATCTACCTTGATCCCATCACTCGATACCACGTGACCTAAGAATTCCACTGAGTCAAGCCAAAACTCACACTTAGAAATTTTGCATACAACCTCTTCTCCCTCAAAGTTTGAAGCACAGTCCTCAAGTGTTGCTCATGATCTTCCCGATTATGGGAATACACTAGGATGTCATCAATAAACACAATGAAGAAGGAGTTAAGATAAGGTCGGAATACACTGTGCATCAAATGAATAAAGTATGCTGGGGCATTGGTCAGCCCAAAACACATGATAAGAAACTCATAGTGACCATATCTGGTCCTGAAAGCAGTCTTCGGGATATTCGGCTCCCGAATCTTCAACTGATGATAGCCTGAATGCAAGTCAATCTTGGAAAATAGTGTGGCACCTTGTAACTGAATAAATCATATATGCGAGGCAATGGATACCTGTTCTTCACTGTAACCATGTTCAGATGGTGATAATCAATACACATACGCATAAAACCATTTTTTTTTCTTCACAAAAAAAGACCGGAGCACCCCCAAGGTGACACATTGGGCCTAATGAAGTCCTTATCAAGCAACTCCTGCAACTGTTCCTTCAACTCAGGAGGAGTCATACAGTAAGGAGGAATAGAGATGGGCTGAGTGCTCGGCAACAAAGCAATATCTCCGTTGGACGGCATGCCCGGAAGATCAGCTGGGAACACATATGGGAAGCCCCTCACTACTGGGACTGACTCAACTGTAGGGGTATCAATACTGACATCTCTGACATAAACTAATTACGCATCACACCCTTTCTCAACCATTCACTAAGCTTTAAGAAATGAAATAACCCTGTGGGGAGTATACTCTAAGGTACCTCTCCACTCCCAAATCCATACCACAATTAAGTAGAGAGGCGGTCGATGCAATAATAAACCCAACAAATATCGGGATCGAATCCATAGGGAGTTAGAATATGGGATTAGGTGTATATCTAGGTTGATTGCTATTTTTGGATCAAATTACACTTCCACAATATTGATTGGTGTTCTACTTCTACTTTACCCTATTGTTTGCAAGTGTAAAACTAAGGGACAATATTTTGGTTTTGAGTTTTTCAAATGATAAAAGGGTTTAGGGTCGTGATTTCTACCTAGGTGGTTATCTAATGGGTTGTAAATTCCAGGGAAAGTTTGATTAGTCGGGGTCGCAATATAGCAATCACATATGGGTACTCACTCTATACCTCTCGGTAGTTTGAGTGATTTTGCCCAATTTGGCTTTCTCAAGTCCAAATGGGTATTTGTACAATACATTTGATATTATCTCAAGTACGGTATTATTATCTGTAGATTCAACCTTTTAATTAGGGCTATCAATTTCTTGAGTTCACCCTAATTTCTTGTTAGCCAAGTTTTTCTAGACTTAGTCCCTGTTTCTCAAGTAGAGACTAAGTCAATAAGGCATGAATCAATGTTTGCAACCATTAATTCTTTATTTCTAGCAAGAACTAGGCTAAATATCACTAACACAATCACAAACAAGCCCTAAATTAAACACCCATCAAATACTCACACTAGGGTTGGGTCACAACCTTAGCTAAAGATTTAGCTACTCGTGAAAAGTACATAAATTAAAGAATAAATAAAGATATAATCCATAATATTTGATTATGGGATGAAAATCTAGCATTTGGAGACAAATCTAGTACAAAATTACTAAAAGCAGTAAAAGAAAACAGAACATGTTCTCTTACAAAACAAAACTTAACCTAAATATGACAAAAAGTCCTATTTATATTAAGCTAAAAATATCTGGAAAAAATGCCCCTGTGGAGGTTGTGTGGTCGCATAATTCTGAGTGCGGCCGCACACATGGCTTGAACTGGGATCTGGACTTTAATCTGCGGACCGCACAAAAGTAAGTGCCGCTGCATCTTTGGCTTCTGCGGCCGCACAAAAATCGTGTGGACCGCATGTCTTCACTTTGTAGTGTATGAGTCTCTTTTTATACGGTCCGCGTAATATTGATTGCGACCGCACACTGGCTTCTACAGATGCATAAAAATCATGCGGTCCGCACAACTTTAATTCGAGGTTCTCTGAATCCATTCCTCTACGATCCGGATAATAGTGAATGCGGCCGCACACTGATTTTTGTGGTCGTCGCACAGTACTTTTGCGGTCCGTACATATTTACTTGCTCAAAATTCCACGTCTCTGAACCTCTCTTCTGCGGCCGCACTAGAATTTTGCGGTCCGCACACTGTGAAGCTGAGGTTGACATGGTTTCTTCATTATTTGCAGCCGCACACAGAATTGTACGGTCCGCACTCTAAGCATTTTTACCCTGTTTTTGTCCTTGTCCAATTTTGACTCTGTTTTGAGTTGATTTTCACTTTCTTGGCTCGTTTCCCAATATTCCTGTAATAAAGCTCATTTCATTAGTTCTCGGGATACCTTTAAGCAGTTTCAAGCTAAAACTCAAGTAAAATAGGGCAAATAAGCGGTCAAAATTCTTACTTATCAACTCCCAAACTTCAACTTTTTCTTGTCCTTAAGCAATTAAGGCAATTTCCACCTCCATTAGAAAAAAGGATATTTCAGATGTCCTAAGTTAAGTCAACACACAAATTAATTAGGACCAACAATTACCCATACGCTCATGAATCATTAACAAGCCTATGATTTGAAAATTGAATCACAAATGGCTCTAATGTGAGACTTGAGCATCAAGTGTTGACTTTGATCATCAACAAAGCTCGCACTTTCATGCAAGTCGATGTGGATCCCAAACTCCTCCTCTTACACTTTTCGGAAGCTCGTCTCACTCACAAATGAAGATTTCAAAACAATGAGACGAGGAAGACTCGCTCATCACTCTCAAAAAAATGTCACAAGCCCGACTCGAAGTACCATATTCTTGCCCCTCATGTGGATCACCACTAATGTAAGATTGCTCAGCTCGAAATCACGTAGGACTTTTTTGGCATGTAATGAAGTCTTTTGGATTAAGGAGGGTAATATCAGATTGGAATCGGTTCATCTTTCCTTTAGCACTTCATATTCTCTTATTGGCTCTTACTTCGCCGACTCTTTGAGTCATTTTCTTTTCCTTTAGGCGGATTAGAGATACTTCACATCACTCTTTCTTTTCCATGCTAATCACAATCTCCTTCTTTTCTTTTCCCTTGCTTTACACTTCTTCTTTCTTTTTGCATCTTTTTAACCCTTTCACATTATTCACTTTCTTTTTGTGTTTTTCCTTTGTTTTTCTTTGCATTTTCCTCTTTTTCATTTTTTTTGTCTTTTTGTGCCTTGAAACCATCTTTAAACTCCCCGTCTCTCCCCCAATCTTATGTTCTTGCCATTTGAATCACATGAGTGCTAAAGAAAAGCCGGGTGCCAAGAGAGTCTCACTATAAAATGGTTAACGGCTTGTAATGTGGTTATTGAAAAGAAAGGCTATAGGCTCAAAAGGGTTTACTAAAAATGATATCATTGGTAGGCCATGGAAAATTTCAAAACTGGTCAAGGAGAGCCTACAATCACTTCTCAAGCCAAGCAAACTCAGAATTTTGCCTAGAAACACATTCGAGGAAAGTTCTAGACCATTCGCACGGGTACTTGGACTTGTAACACAATACCTCATCTATCACACAACCGGATTGTTATAGAAACATAAGTTTAGGGCCCACAACAATTGCATTCAAGATTGAAAATTTCTACAGTCATCTAAACCATCTGATGGTTGCCTAAGTCAACACAAGATTCACAAGGTCACTAACTAGAGCTATTTCTTTACAAAAACTTGTTTTTAACCATAAGCGCATAGTTAAGTGTGTTGGTACCAAGTGAAACATGCTTGACCCCTTTATTCATTACTACTTGTTTTTATCTAAACATCAAAAACTGACTCAATCCCTTAAGAAGGTTGTCATGCCAACCATCATTGGGAAGAGCCACCCGATTCACACAAGACCTTCCTTTGGAAAGAACCGTGGCATTAAAAAACCAAAGGCTTATTGTTCGTTAAAACATAAGAAGAAGTTAACAAATCAAAAGAATCTAACAAAGTAATTAAGAAGTTATACTATTAGGAAATCAAAACAAATAAGATATGAAATAAACTTCTAAAAGTAAGACAAATGAATATATACAAGGGGGGAATATTATATACATAATGAGGGATAAGGTAAAAATAAGAGAAAAAGGAAAAAAAAAGTATTTAAGTTATTACAGGCCCAAAAAGTGATCAAATGTTATAACAATCATCCAAATCATCAATATAGACCACCCCCAAATGAAAAATAAGCATTGTCCCCAATGCTTAACAAAAATAAGAACATGGAAGGGTAGAGAGTTAAGAGAACTCCCTAAGTGGTGTTAGTCTGCATGGTATCTCCTGCATCCTCAGTCTGCATAGCACCCTCAGTACCCTCAGTCTCCTCGAGATGAATCTCATCATCACTTGGCTGAGGGAAAATCGGGTTGTTGAGCACCTGGATCCTCTCCTCAGCGGTGTGGGCAGTAGCATCCGGCTCCTCAGATTGACCGACTGCTGCCTCAGATGCCTCTGGTGTTGCCTGTGCTGTTGGGGCTGCTCTCTCATCTCTGTCCCGGGCAAACATGCCCACCACTCTCCTGGAAATACTCCCGACCTGGTGATAAGAGATATCCATCTCCAACTCCCTGGACATACTACTCCTGATACTGGGGTAGAGTCCCTCAATGAAGCATCGAACCCTCTCCCGAACTGTGGCAACCAAGGACGGTGCATGTCGGGCTAACTTACTGAAACAGACTGCATACTCCGACACAGTCATAAAACCCTGGCGCGCCAAGCATCCCTGAGGCTCTGAGGGACATACTCACGTAGAAATATATCTGAGAAATCAGTCCAAGTGAGTGAGGTTGCCTCGTCCAGACTACTCAGCTCATAGGCATGCCACCACTGATAGGTTGCTCCTCTCAACTAGAAAGCTTTAAAAGAAACCCTACTCGTCTCCACTATGACCATAGTGCGGAGAATACAATGAGACTCCTCTAGAAAACCCTGAGCATCCTCTGAAGCTTATCTGCTGAAAGTAGGTGGGTGGTACTTCTTGTACCTCTCAAGTATAAGTTGCTCTACCTCTGAAGCAGCTACCCTGGTATCATGTTGAACCGGAGCCACTGGGGGCATAGGAATAAACTCTGGGGCCTGACCAACCTGGACCCTCTGCTCAAGAGTACGGGCTACGGGAGTCTGTGCCCTCCCCCGTCCTGAGATGTGGTGGGAGATATCGGGATCAATCTAGCCTGATATAAAGTGCTAAACATGCTCATGAATTGGGCCAGAGTCTCCTAGAGGACTGGAGCAGCAATAGGAACCTCTGATGGTTGTCCTCCAGTTGGATCTGCTGAGGGCTCCTCTGTCGCAGCTCGCACGGGTTCTCTGGCTGCATTGCATGGTCTTCCTCTACCCCGACCCTGGCTTCTGGAGGCTCTGGCAGGGGGCTCGGGTGCCTGATCGTCGGATCTCCCGATATGGGTCCTCACCATCTGTGAGAAAGAATACAATAGAGAATTTTATAATTTGATGTCAATAACTCACACGACAAGGAAATCAAAGAAGTATGATTGTTCTTAACAGTTCCATAGCCTCTCGAAGTTAAGTACAGACGCTCCGTACCAATCTGCGATACTCTAGTAGACCGGCTTGTGACTCACGATAGCTATGAACCTAGAGCTCTAATACCGACTTGTCACGGCCCATTTCTCCCTCAGTAAGATGTCATGACGGCACCTAGTCGCTATGACTAGGTAAGCCTAATAAAACTCGAAATAACAAAAATAAAGCCATAATTACAGCTAACTTCAATAGATATAATGTAATGATAAGGATGCCGCTTGGCATGTACAAGTAAATCCAACACTCAAATATGAACAGTATTCCCAAACCAGGAATCACGAGTCACAAGCTCTAAGAAATTTTTTCTAACTGTCTCTTATACATAGCGTCGAAATAGATAAAGAAGGGAAAATAGTATAAGGGGTAGAGTGGGACTCCAAGGATCTGCGGGCGCGTGAAGATGTACCTTGAAGTCTCTGGTAAGTTGTTGCGGCTGTACCAATTGTATTGGTAAAAAAGAGTTTCACACGTAAGCCTACTCTTGACAACTCAGCCAGTTATGTGGACACAGGAGAACGCGACAGCTAGATATGATTCTTTAAAGAGGTACGGAACAAAGAGGCAAGATTCAAATAAACCTTCGAGCTCATCAGCCACGGGAAACTCAACCTGATCAAGACAGGGAAGAGAATGAATCTGGGCAAAGCTACGGGCAGATTCAAGAACCCACAATTGATTACTCGTACGTTACGTAACCGTACCCCAATTACCGTTATCCTTTGTAACGCCCGTTTAATGTCATAATTAGTCATTAATGAGCAATCATAACAAGATTTATACGTTATATCAATGAATCTCCTATATAAGGGAGGGGAATACAACTTATAAAGGCATCAAATTTTCGAATACAATCTACTGTGCTTTTCTATATTTCTACAATATCGTCTATTATTTGTTTCTCTTATTTCCTTGATTATTAGTAACCCGAGTTCATCCTAGAAATAGGTTTGGTCAAAGGATATAATTCTTTGGTTAAACAAATTGGTTCCGTTGCCGGTAATCTGATAATATTTGTTTGTTTTTCAAGCGATATCCTCTAAACTATGTCGAACTCCAACGACAACAACAAGCAAAGGGATGGAACCCCAGTTCCATCACCTTCAAGAACCCCACGTGGTTCAAGGGAACAATCCCCAGAAAGATCCAATAACAACAATGATGATAATGATCAAATGGTGGAACAAGATCGAGTAAAGCAAATGATTGCAGAGTATATGAGCCAAGCGTTGCAAGAATTTGCGAGGGGATTACCGGCAGCATTACCTGCACCACCAACACCACCCCCCAATAATACCATCACCATGGAAAATCCTCAATCTGGGTTGGCAAACTCAGGAAGGGGAGATACTCTTAATAAATCTCTCGAAGCTAGACCGGGTATATCTAATAACTCAGAATTACAAAATTTACTGCTAACCATGCAGAAACAGATGAAGGAGAAGAACGATCGCATCGAACAAATTCCTGGAGTACCGCCTATTATCAAAGGCATTTATATTGATAGGTATTCTCAACAACCTTGGAAGCCAAGTGCGGCACCCTTGCCTATACCCAAGAAGTTTAAAATGTCTGACGTTCCCAAATATGATGGAACAACTGACCCATGTGATCATGTGACTGCTTTCACTACCGTAGTAAAAGGCAACGACTTAACAAAACAAGAGATTGAATCAGTCCTTGTCAAAAAATTTGGGGAAACACTTACCAAAGGAACCCTAACCTGGTATTCTCTTCTCCCTGAAAATTCTATTGACTCTTTCACTGAGCTTTTCATTTATAAAAGCACACTATGGTGCACAAAATGTTGAGAAAAAAATGTAAGACATATTCAAAATAAAATAAGGAGACACGGAACTACTCCGTGAGTTTGTAGATAGGTTTCAACGAGAAAGAATGCAATTACCCAGGGTTCCTGATAATTGGGCAGCCACGGAATTTGCAAGTAACCTAAATGATAAAATCTCAGAAGCCACGAGACGACTTAAGGAAAGTCTAAGATAATTCCCCGCTACAACATGAAACGATGTATATAACATGTATAATACTAAACTTAGAATAGAAGAAGATATTATTGCTCGTTTAAGAGATGAAGATCAATCTAGATCCAGACGTCCTGAATCAGACAGAAGATCAGGTAAAAGCAGGTACAATCCTTACTTAGGACCCTCGGGACGTGATATTCATCCCAGGTTCGAAAACACTAGGTCAGATTATAGACCACCAGGAAGAGACATAGTCTCATCCTCATCTAGATCCAGAAAAGATCAAGATGAACGACCTAGAGGTAATAACTGAATTGGGGATCATACATTTAATGTAAGTACTACTGAACTTGTCTCAATATTGAGGAACATGGGAGACAAGGTTAAGTGGCCCAAAGATATGCGATCAAATCTAAATAGAAGGAACCCAGATCACTAGTGTGAATTCCATAACGATCATGGGCACAAGACTACGGATTTCAGGTTTTTACGAGGTGAAGTAGAAAATTTATTGAAACAGGGCTATTTAACAAAATTGTTTAGTGATAAAGGTAAACATGCATATATGAAGAACAGGAAGGAGCCCCCAAAGCCTCCTTTTCCAAAACGAACCTTCAACGTGATACATGGAGGTGAAGAAGTAAACAGAGTGGTCTGCAAAATGACCACAAAGTTCACAATTATACATGGAAAACGGGTTCGTGAAAATCTGGAAGCGGACGATAACCTTCGATGATGCAGATATCGGCAGATTAATGCTTCCTCACAACGATGCTCTGGTACTATCTTTACTTATTCATGACACTAACGTAAAAAGAGTATTGATTGATCCAGGTAGTTCAGTCAATATCATTTTGCTAAGAGTCATGGAAGAAATGCTATTGGGAAATCAAGTAATCCCAAGGGCACGACCCATATCAGAGTTTGATAACTCTACGGTTGTAACAAAAGGAGAAATTGAGCTTAGCACTTATGCTGAGAGGGTCATCAAAAGACCAGGTTCCAAGTCATCGATACTGACATTGCTTATAACGTAATCGTGGGAAGGCCATGGATCCACGAACATGAAAGCAATACCCTCCACCTTGCATCAGGTAATTAAATTCCCCTCTGAATAGGGGATTCAGCAAATTAGAGGATATCAGCAAACCGCAAGAAATATAAACTCAGTGGTACACTACAACAAAAAATAGAGGTGGAAGAATCACAAGATAAGATAATCTCCCGAGCAGGTAACACCGCCCAAACAGGCATGGAAGAAATTACTACCCAAATAGGTACGGAAGGTATTATTGCTGAAACAGGTACGAAAGAAAATAGAAGGTGAATCAAGTTGCCACGGAAGGTGTATTAGACCACACGGATGCAGATTCCAGACCGGACTTCATTCATGAACCGGAGGAAGACGAGCACATCAAAACAACTATGGAAGAGCTCGAAGTTGTTCCATTCTCTAAACAAAAGCCTGAACAGAAAGTGTTTATAGGCACGAGGTTGGGCCCCGATCGAAGAGGTAAGTTAATTAATTATTGAAAGACTAACGCAGACTGTTTTGCGTGGTCTCACTCCGATATGACAAGCATCCCACTAGAAGTGATGACTCATAAACTAAATGAAGATTCATCCTTCGTACCTGTTAAGCAGAAGAAAAGAAAGCAAGGACCATTCAAGAACCAAGTGATTGACGAAGAGGTACAGAAACTCTTGAAGATTGGTTCGATACGAGAGGTAACATACCCTAACTGGATACCTAATACCATCGTAGTACCTAAACAGAATGGCAAATGGAGAGTATGCGTAGATTATACTGACTTAAATAAACCATGCCCCAAATATTCATTCTCATTACCACATATAGATCAAATGATTGATGCCACTACAAGTCATGAATTATTAAGCTTTTTGGATGCATATTTTGGTTATAATCAGATTAAAATGGATCCCTCGGATAAATAAAAACTTCCTTCATTACAAACAGGGGGACTTATTGTTATAAAGTTATGCCTTTTGGCTTGAAAAATGCTAGAGCCACCTATCAAAGGTTAGTGACTAAAATGTTCCAAAAACATCTTGGAAAGACGATGGAATTTTATATTGATGATATGTTGGTAAAATCAACACAAGCGGAAGATCATTTCCAGCATCTCTCTACTACTTTATTTTACGCAGGTATAATATGAAGCTAAATCCAGAAAAATGTGCTTTTGGAGTGCAATCAGGTAAATTTTGGGTTTCCTTGTATCGAACAGAGGAATAGAGTTAAACCCCATTCAAATTAAAGCTATAGAAGAAAGACCTGATATTTTAACAAGTAAAAAAGAAGTTCAAAGACTAGCAGGGACAATAGCAGCTTTGGGGAGATTTATTTCTATGTATTCCAAAAAAGGTTTTAAATTCTTCTCAGTTCTCAAAAAGCATAATCAGTTCAAATGGACTGAAGAATGTCCGCAAGCCCTCAAGAATCTGAAGATTTATCTATCGAAACCACCGCTGCTTTCAAAACCAAAATAAGGGGAAAGATTGTACATCTACCTGACTGTTTCAGAAATTGTTGTAAGTGCAGTACAGGTAAGAGAAGAAAAAGGTAAGCAATCACATATCTACTATGTAAGTAAAACTTTGCTAGATGCTAAGACTAGATATCCACATCTGGAAAACTTATCCTTAGCTTTAATAATGGCATCTAGAAAATTACGACCATATTTTCAATGTCACCCAATCACCGTTATGACTTCATATCCTTCAAGAAATATTCTGCATAAACAAGAATTGTCAGGAAGATTAGCGAAGTGGGTCGTAGAATTAAGTGAGCATGAAATAATTTATCAGCCTAGGACTGCAATTAAGTCTCGAATACTAGTTGATTTTGTTGTTGACTTTAGTAATAACATTATCCCTAAAGTAGAAAAAGAGTTACAATTTTTTAACGGTGCTAATTCGGGCCTATGGACCCTATTCACCGATGGCTCCTCAAATATAAAAGGTGTCGGCTTGGGCATAGTCTTAATATCACCCACGGGTGAAAAGACACGGCAAGCTATCAAGTGTAATCCTATAACTAACAATGAAGCAGGGTATGAAGCTGTTATTGCAGGGCTTGAACTCGCACGGGAGCTCAATCGAGCAAATCGTGATCAACAACGACTTCCAACTGGCAATAAATCAGATGTAGGGGACTTACATCGCTCGAGAGACTCGAATGCAACAGTATCTTGAAAAAGCACGAGAGCTCGTGAGACAATTCAAAACATGAAAGGTAATGCAAATACCTATAGAGGAAAATGTAGAAGCAGATGCATTAGCTAACCTCGCCGCAGTCGAGGAAGTAACAAACAAAGACAATGATTGTCGTCCAATTATTCCACTCAATGATCGACCAGGACAGGAATGAGGTAACTTTCAACAACTTAACCTAGGACTGGAGAAACGAAATTCTTAATTTTTTGCAGAATGGCACCGTACCTAAAGACAGGAAAGCAGCTCAAGCACTTCACCGCAAAGCTGCACGGTACTGCCTTATTCGCAACTCACTTTATCGTTGGAAGTTCGGAGGACCCCTAGCTAAATGCCTCGGACCTAACCAAACAGAATTTGTGATAAAAGAAGTCCATGAAGGACACTGTAGATCTCACTCAGGGTGAGATCCTTAGTGAAAACCCTAATCATAGCTGGATACTATTGGCCTAAGATGGAAGAAGAAGTCGAGAACTTCATATCCAAATGTGACAGGTGCCAAAGGTTTGCCAATAACATGCATCGACCAGCGGAATTATTGCATCCAATAGTATCCCAATGGCCTTTCGTGAAATAGGGTATGGGCATAGTGGGACCTCTTCCCACAGCAAAAGGACAGGTATGGTTTTTGCTCATGCTAACCGACTATTTTAGAAAAATGGGTAGAGGCAGAAGCGTTCAAACAAATGCGAGAAAAGGAAGTTAAAAGCTTCTTATGGCGAAACATAATATGCCGCTTTGGGATACCAAAGGAGATCCTGTGCGATAATGGCCCACAATTCATAGGCTCACAAATCATAGAATTCTTCGAAAGCTGGCAAATCAAGCGGATCAGTTCAACGCCATACCACCCCATGGCTAATGGTCAAGCTAAGTCAATGAATAAGTCCATCATCAACAATCAAAAGAAGCGGCTGGGTAAAGCCAAAGGAAACTAGCCTGATGAGTTACCAGCGGTATTATGGGCATACAGAACAACTTCAAAAACAGACACGGGAGAAACCCCGTTCGCACTTGTCTATGGCTCAGAAGCCTTAATACCTATGGATAATGGCAAACCAAGCATAAGGTTCACAACAGCCATGGAAGAAGCAAACGACGACGAATTGAGGACCAATCTGGACCTGCTCGAACCACGGAGAGAAGCAGCACTGATACAGATGGCAAGCTCAAAAACAAATCATAGAGCGTTATTACAACCGTAAAGCTCATCTCAGGTACTTCAAGATTGGGAACTTCGTCCTCAAAAAATTCTTTCAATCAACGAAAGAAGCAGGCGCAGGAAAGCTAAATCCAAACTGGGAAAGACCCTATAAAATCCGAGGCATAGCTGGGAAGGGCGCCTATGAGTTGGAAGCTATGGACGGCAGAGTTCTACCACCAAGCTGGAAAGCCATCCACCTAAATAAGTATTACTTCTAAGGAAAATAAATACCCCGGTCAGGTATCACACGTTCAGTTTTATTTTGAACATTTAAAAATTTTACTAGCTTTTTTAGATGATAGGAATAAAGCTAACCCATCACCAGATGATGATATTAGACCTGCAAATACGCAAGGAAATAACACAAGTCCCGGTCTAGGGTTACACTTTCTGATGGACGTTTTAAAGGGTTAAGCAGTCATCATCTAAAAAACTATATACCTTCGAGTCCGGAATGTTTTTCCTTTTCAGGAAAAGGACCACAAGGAAGGAATAATCAAGTGCTCGAGATCTCATTCTTCAAAGCTCAAACACTTGGGGGAATATACAGTATGGAAGGCTAAGACGAAGCAAAGAAGACTATCAGTAAGTCAAAAGCTCGATCCTGAAGACCCATCTACCCAACAAGACAACTTATACGAGTAGAATCGAAAGAGATCAAAAGAGTCATCCAAATACAAAGCCTAATGCAAAAATGCAAAAAAACTTCGAACATGCTCAGGCTGAAAGGCAAAATATTAGTCACGACGAAGAAATGTACATCTTTATACTTATTCAAAACTGTTGTAACAAAAACAGTTAGGGGTGAAAGATCATCATCATTTGTACTTACTCAAAAAACTGTTATAAAAAAAACATTTACGAATGAAAGATCAAATCCATATATTTGTTCAGAAAATCGTTGTCAAATAAAACAGTTACGGATCAAAAGGCATTTTCCTCGTACTTATTATAAAATTGTTATCAATAAAAACAGTTATGGGTAGAAACCCCAATCTTTATAAAAACTGTTTACTAGTGAAAAATATTTGCTCCCTTGTATTAATATCAAAAAGTTGTTATCTATGAAAAACAGTTATCAAATACAAGGGTATATCAAATCTGTTAAACAAAAACAGTTGCAACATGAGTTTTAGACGATAATCAAACACATGTAAGATGTCGTGGAAGTTCAAAAAAAAAACTTTCCTTGGAAACCTTATTAAATATGTGAAAAATTCCTTTCACTATATTGAATTATTATACCTTAATGAAGTTGAGACGTATTCTTCATTAAGTGTCGATCAAAAAAGGGCCATCTTCCATAAATTATGCCTACTACAAAAAGGCACATTTAATATGACACCGTGCCTATTGCGAAAAGGTACGAGTAATCTAAAGCATTCTATATGCAAAACTCAGAGGTAAAACTAAAACCTCGAAAAATAAAGCATGCAAAAGACTTAAAGAATGAAACAGAAACTCAACAAAAGTCATACTAGCATTAATATATTAAAACGGCTAAGTAAAAACTAAGTATTAACTTATACTTAGCCGTATAGAATTTTTATACATTGAGGTGCCCCTAAGTTGTCATTGGGGACTTTAAAGAGATCCAAACTTACCCCCGATGGGAAAGGGGGTGAACCAACTCCTTAAATTTCTTCAAGAGGGGGGTTGACTTCACTAGCAGAAGGAGCGGGAGCAACTGGGGATGAAGAGGCACGAGCAGTAGGAGTCTCACCATCAGGTGAAGAAAGGTTATGACCTTGTTGAGCCTTCTCCATGGCTTCCTTAGTTTTAGTTATCTCAGCACTAAGATCGAAAACCTCTTGACTTATTTCCGTCAATGTGTCAAGGCGAGAATTCATATACGCCCAGCTCACATCAACAACAGCCACCTCTTCAAGATCCTCATAATCCCTTGCCCATACTTGAAGATCAGCTATCAATCCCTCCTTCTCCGCTTCAGCAGCTTCATGGGCGGCCCTTAACGGCATAATCGACTCCTCCAGAGTTTGAACTTTATCTAAAGCATTATGAAGGTCCTCTTGAGTACGAGTGAGTGATTGCACGAGCTCGCCTGAGTATTCCTCCTTCTGCCCCAGCAAGTTTTTCAAGTCTCTAATCTCCTCTGAGGCGCGGGACAGCTGCTCAGCAAATGAGGACTCCAGAATACTCTTGTCTTTATCATCCTGACTGGAAGAAGCCTTCTCTACTCCAGTTCTGGCTCCATGAGCCTCATCTGCCACTTCAAGGTACTCCTTTCCTCTTCTAAGGCATCCATGTCAATCCTTAGGCTATCATATTGTGCTTTCCAATTATCAGCATCGGACTGCAACTCTTTTGTCTCCTGATCCATATTTGAGATCCTTTTCATGAGCTCCATGCCTATAAGATTAATCTGCAATAAATAAACCAATCAGATATGATAAATTTCATATACAAAAATGAAAGAAGATAACTTGCATCATACCTTCAAAGAGGTATGCTCAACTTCATTGGCCCATGTAAGAGCACTATGGCTGGCTAGCTTGGCTTTCTCAGTGGGACCTATCAAAGGCTTGAGCCACACTTCGGGCTCACCCGTTTTCTTGAAAAGATTTCCCTCAGATGGAACCTCTATTATCACCTGCCGCATCTCTCTGCTGGAAGACCCTACTTCCCTAGCGGAAGGCATGGAAGCAGGCAGAGATGAAGCAACAATATGCACGGAAGGTTGAGGAACTGGAGAAGCCACGGGCAAAGCAGCAGGCACGGAGGATTGAAGAGTTGAGGAAACCACGGGCAATGCAACAGCGGAAGCCGTAATAGCCAAAGGAGCAGATGAGACAGCTTCTCTTAAAGAAGCAGGAAAAATAGCAGCCAAAGAGACATACACAGGAGCAAGGTCAAAACCTTCATGGAAGAAGTAATCTACAGATATATTAATGGGGGAATGTGAAACATCTTCAAAGGTAGAGGGCTCAACCACAGACACGGAAGGCAAAGTCATGGGTGTAGACTCATCATCTGAAACCACCCGCCTTCTCCGTGGCCTGCACAACAAAGCACCCTCTTCTTCCTCTTCTTCTTCTTCTTCTTCTTCTTCTACGGAACAGGACTCACCAATCTTCCTCTTTGAGGAAGACGAACCAACAATAACCTCTTAGGCCTGGGCCAAAGACATCTTCGGGATAGATGAAGCAGACACCCCACGAGCAGAGAACCCTATCAAAAGGGAAAAAGTTAAGCGACAGATAGAGAAGAGGCTCGAGTAAGGAAAGAAGCAAGAACAAAATCTTCACTTATCGTAGGTCTTTACATGCCAACCGTACCTCCCAGCGAGGTACTTCCAAGATCTCTCTTCTAAAGGAGCAACGGACAATAATTTTTCTACCTAATCACGGATACCGGAGACATTCTCAATAGTACCCATGATTGCTGAGAGTAGAAGAAACATATGCGGTGTTAGTAAAACATCTCAAGTCAGAATGAGGAAAAGTAAATAGATGTGAGCTAAAGCATACTCACGTGCACGATTCCACTTCTCAGGGAAGGGAAGATTTTCTTCAGCCACTAAACCAATAGTGGGTACAATAACATACCGGAGGTACTAACCCCTATCTTTATCATCTCCAGGGGTTACCAACACTCTTTTGCTCCTAGAAGTCAGAGTAAAAATTCCTTGACGAAACAAGGTAGGAGAGTAGAGATGAATAAGATGTTTGAAAGTAAAAGGAACCGAGACTAAAAAATCTAAACTCCTAAGACATGCGACAACTCGCCACACAAGCAGACCAACTTGTCCTAAGCAGATATTGAAGAAACGGCAGAATTCAATTATGGCTGGATCAATGGGAGGTCTAAACCCTAGAGTGAAAGGGTAAGTATAAACAAAAGAGTATCTCGTCTTGTAAGACATTATTCTTTGATTACTATTTGGAATGTAGACAGGGAAATCAGGCCTCCAAAAATACTCCCTACGAACAAGGGAAATTTGACCCTCAGTAATAAGGGTTGGATACCTTTCGACACTCTCAAGGGAAGAAGATTGGTCTACGATAATTTGATTATCTCTTGCAAAGACAAACTCAGTAGGAAAATTTTCATCAACTCCGGGTTCACGAAGGTATTCACCTCTACCTCTAGACAAAGACCGAGAAGCCCAAAACCTCAAAGAAACTACAGACCTAGCGGAAGGAGGGGAAACTATCTGAGAAGAAGAGGAGCCGCTCGAAGGAGTGGATCCTAGACTCCTAAGTCTACCACCCCTACGACTCCTAGTCGGAGCAGAAGATGGCGTTAAATTTTCAATATCTATTAATCCCTGAGGTTGATTTGAAGAAGACATGTTTACAAAGAAAAGAAGAAAATTCTTTACCAAAGACAAAGTTAGAAAGTGTTTCGTGGAAGCAAATAAAAGAAGAAAGGTATTTATACTTGAGGACAACCGTCAAACAAGGGGAAAAAATAATTATGAAAAGTCATAATTGAAGGTGTCACTTCGGGACTGACACAATTGCAAAAAGCCCTAAAAGGTGTCGAGTAAATGCAGAACCAATCCGAAAAAGACACGTGGTATGAGCATTAAATGGAAGTGACAAATGACGCCTATGATTCAGAGAAGGATACAATATTTCGAGGTAAAGAGGCGGCAAAATATTCCCGCCATAAATGAGTATCTGCTTACCAAATATTAATCGATAATTATATGGTAAGTGGGGGGACTATCTGTATTGGTAAAAAATAGTTTCACACGTAAGCCTATTTTTGACAACTCAGCCAGTTATATGGACACAGGAGAATGCGACAGCTGGATATCATTCTTTAAAGAGAAACAGAACAAAGAGGCACGATTCAATAAACCCTCGAGCTCATCAACCACAGGAAACTCAACCTGATCAATACAAGGAAGAGACATGGTCAGAATGAATCTGGGCAAAGCTACGGGCAGATTCAAGAACCCACAATTGATTACTCGTACGTTACGTAACCTTACCCCAATTACCGTTATCCTTTCTAACGCCCCATTAATGTCATAATTAGTCATTAATGGGCAATCATAACAAGAGTTGTACGTTATATCAAGGAATCTCCTATATAAGGAAGGGGAATACAACTTGTAAAGGCATCTGATTTTTTAATACAATATACTGTGCTTTTCTATATTTCTACAATATCGTCTATTATTCATTTCTCTTATTTCCTTGATTATCAATAACCCGAGTTCATCCTAGAAATAGCTTTGGTCAAAGGATCTAATTCTTTGGTTAAACACCAATGATGAGGCAGATAGGATGTACCTGGATCTGCACACGAAAAACATGTGCAGGAAGGGCATGAGTACACCACAATGGTACCCAGTAAGTGACAAGTCTAATCTCGGTCGAGTAGTGATGAGGTTAGGTCAGGGTCCTACCGTAATATATATATATATATATATATATATATATAAAATAAATCAAAGCAAAAAGGGAATATAGTAGTAATAAAGACTTAATGTAACAAGGAAAAGCATCGTAGAGAAACAACAGATCAGAACACAACAATTCAACAGGGGATCTCCCGAGATACCTTCTCGTAGTCCCAAACATAAATTTGCAGGGGGATCTCCCGGGATTCCGTTCCGTATTCCCAAACGTAAATATGCAGGGGGATCTTGTTTAACCAAAGAATTAGACCCTTTGACTAAAGCTTATTTTTAAGATGAATACGGGTTACTAATAATCAAGAAAATGGAAAAACGAATAATAGACAATATCACAGAAATAAAAGATCAAAGTTGATTGTATTTCGAGAATCAGATGCCTTTACAAGCTGCATTCCCCTCCCTTATATAGGAGATTCTTATAACGTGCGACTGATGCTACGGTTACTCATTAATGACTAATTATGACATTAATTAGGCGTTACAAAGGACAACGATAAATAGGGGTTCAGTTACATAGCGTTCGAGTAATCAATTGTGGATTCTTGAATCTGCCCGTAGCTTTGTCTAGATTCATTCTGACTGTTCCTCTCTCCCGTTTTGATCAAATTGGTCTTCCTGTGGCTGATAAGTTCGTGGGTTTACTGAACCATGTCTCTTTGTACCGTACCTCTTCAAAGAGTTATTTCTAGCTATCGTATTTTCCCGTGTCCACGTGACTAGCTGAGTTGTCAAAAGCTGGCTTACGTGTGAAACTCTTTTTACCAATAAAAATAGTCCCCCCACTTACCATATATTTAACGATTAATATTTGGTAAGTGGATATTCATTTATGGCAGGAATATTTTGCCGCCGCTTTTCCTTGAATCATTGTATCCTTCTTTGTACCATAGGCGTCGTTTGTCACTTCCATTTAATGCTCATACCACGTGTCCTTTTCGGATTGGTTCTGCATTTACTCAGCACCTTTTAGGGCTTTTTGCGGCTATGCCAGTCCTAAAGTGACATCTCCAATTATGACTTTTCATCATTATTTTCCTTTTTCATCATGTTTGACGGTTGTATTCAAGTATAAATACATGTTTTCTTTTCTTTGCTTCCACGAAACACTTTTCTACTTCTGTTTTCTGGAAAAAAAACTTTCTTCTTTGCTTTTGTAAACATATCTTTTTCAAACCAACCTCAAATAGTAATAGACATTGAAAGCTTAGCGCCATCTTCTGCTCTGACTAGGAGTCGGAGGGGAATTAGACTTATAAGTCTAGGATCCACTCCTTCGAGGGGCTCTTCTTCTTCTCCAATAGTTCCTTCTGCTTCCACTAGATCTCCAGTTATTTCGAGATTTAGGGTTTCTCGGTCTTCGTCTAGAGGTAGAGGCGAACACCTTCGTGAACCTGGAGTTGATGAAATTGTCCCTTATAAGTTTGTTTTTGCTAGGGATAGTCAAGTTCTTGTAGATCAGTCTTCTTCTCTTGATAGTGTAGAAAGATACCCAACCCTTATAACTGAGGGTCAAATTACCCTTGTTCGAAGGGAGTGCTCATGGAAATCTGAATGTCCTGTCTATATTCTGAATAGTAATCAAAGAATAAGGTCTTACAAGACGGGATATTCTTTTGCTTATACTTATCCCTTCACTTTAGGGTTTAGACCCCCCCCCCCATTGACCCAGTTATAGACCCCTGGAGACGATAAGGATAGGGTTTGGTACCTTCATTATGTTGATGTACCCACTGCTGATTTAGTGAGTGAAGAAAATCTTCCCTTCCCTGAGAAGTGGACGTGCATATGAGTATGCTTTAGCTCACATTTACTTTTCTTGTTTTGACTTGAGATGTTTTATTTAACACCGTGTCTGTTTATTTTTCTCCTTCCAGCAATCATGAATACTGTCGAGAATGTCGCCGGTATTCGTAATTGGGTAGAAAAACTGTTATCTGTTGCTCCTTTTGAAGAAAGATCTTGGAAGTACCTCGCTGGGAGGTACGGTTGGAAAGTAAAGACCCACGGTAAGTGAAGATTTTGTTCTTTCTTCTTTCCTTACTCGAGTCTTTTTTCCTTCTGTCGTTTAACTTTTTTCCCTTTTTAATAGGATTCTCTGCTCGTGGGGTGTCTGCTTCTTCTATCCCGAAGATGTCCTTGGCTCAAGCCCATGAAATTATCGTTGGTTCATCTTCCTCGAAGAGGAAGATTAGTGAATCTCGTCACATGGAGGAAGAGGAAGAGGGTGCTTAGTGCACAGGCCACGGAGAAGGCGAATGGTTTTAGATGACGAGCATGCTGCCTCAACCTTGCCTTCCGTGTCTGCGCTTGATCCCCCTGTCTTTGATGATGTTCCACATTCCCCTATTCACGGTGGTATTGATCTCGATCCTGATGACGTCTCTTTGTCTGTTGTCTTTCCTTCTTCTTTGAGAGAAGAAGTTTCTTCTATTCCTTTGGCTATCTCAAATTTTGTTGTTGGTATGCATGTAACTTCTTCAACTCTTCAAATTTCCGTGCCTGCTCCTTTGCCCATGGCTTCTCCAGCTCCTCAACCTTTCGTGCATGTTGTTGTTCCATCTTTGCCTGCTTCCATGCCTTCTGTTAGGGAAGTAGGGTCTTCCAGCAGAGAGATGCGGCAGGTGGTAATAGAGGTTCCAGCTCAGGGAAACCTTTTCAAGAAGACGGGTGAGCCTGAAGTGTGGCTCCAGCCTTTAATAAGTACCGCTGAGATAGCAAAGCTAGCTAGCCACGGTGCTCTTACATGGGCAAATGAGGTCGTGCATACTTATTTAAAGGTATAGTGTAAGTTATCCTCTTTCATTCTCATATATGAAATTTACCATATCTAACTGGTTTACTTCTTATAGATTAACCTCATAGGCATGGAGCTTATGAAGAGGATTTCAAAAATAGACCAAGAGACAAGAGAGTTGCAGGCAGGAGTTGATAATTGGAAAGCACAGTATGACAGCTTAAGGATTGACATGGACGCTTTAGAAGAAGAAAGGAGTACCTTGAAGTAGCAGATGAGACTTATGGCAGCAGAGTTAGCAGTGGAGTGGGCTTCTTGTAGTCAAGCTGACAAAGACAAGAGTGTTCTGGAGTCTTCGTTTGCGGAGCATCTGTCCCGTGCCTCAGAGGAGATTAGAGACCTAAAGAACTTGCTGGGGTAGAAGTAAGAATACTCATGCGAGCTCGTGCAATCACTCACTCGTACTCAAGAAGAAATTCGAAGGGCTTTAGAAAAGCTCAAGATTTAGAGGAGTCGATTGTTCCATTAAGGGCCGCTCATGAAGCTGCGGAGGCGGAGAAGGACGGGCTGAAAGCTGAACTTCAAGTATGGGCACAAGATTATGAAGATTTGGAAGAGGTGGCTGTTGTCGATGTGAGCTGGGCGTATATGAATTCTCGCCTTGATACATTGACGGAGATGAGTCAAGAGGGTTTTGACCTTAGTGCTGAAATAGCCAAAACTAAGGAAGCCACGTTGAAGGCTCAACAGGGTCATAACCTCTCTTCACCTGATGGTGAATTCTAGTCGTTCATGCCTCTTCATCCTCAGTTGCTCCCGTTCCTTCCGCCTTTGAATTCAACCCCTCTCTTTGAAAAGATCTAGTTGGTTTACCCCTTTTTTTTTCANAGGGGCACCACAATGTAAATATAAAAATCTTATACGGCTAAGTATAAGTTAATACTTAGTTTTAGCCATTTTTAATATATAAATATCAGTTCGACTTTTGTTGAGTTTTTGATTCACTCTTTAAGTCTTTTGCATGCTTTATTTTTCGAGGTTTTAGTTTTACCTTCGAGTACAGTTATTTCCTTGTATTAATATCAAAAAATTGTTACCTATGAAAAACAGTTACGAAATACAAGAGTATACTAAATCTGTTAAAAAAACACTTGCAAGCGTGAGTTTTAGACGATAACCAAACACATGTAAAATGTCATGGAAGTTCAAACAAAAAGCTTTCCTTGAAAACATTCTTAAACGTGTGTAAAATTCCGATCACTCTATTGCATTATCATGAAGTTGAGACGTCTTCTTCATGTCGATTATAAAGGGCCCTCTTCCATAAAATATGCCTATTACAAAAAGGCACACATTTAATATGACACCGTACCTATTATTAAAAAGGTACGAGTAGTCTAAAGCATTCCACATGCAAAACTCGAAGGTAAAACTAAAACCTCAAAAAATAAAGCATGCAAAATACTTAAAGAGTGAAACAAAAACTCAACAAAAGTCGAACTGATATTTATACACATGTTTAAGAATGTTTTCAAGGAAAGTATTTTGTTTGAATTTCCATGACATTTTACATGTGTTTGGTTATCGTCTAAAACTCATGCTTGCAACTGTTTTTGTTTAATAGATTTAGTATACTCTTGTATTTCGTAATTGTTTTTCATAGGTAACATTTTTTCGATATTAATACAAGGAAATAACTGTTTTCTCTAGTAACAGTTTTATAAAGATTGGGGTTCTTATTCGTAACTGTTTTTATTTGATAACAGTTTCTTGAACAAATACAAGGGTTTAGATCTTTCATCCATATTTTTTTATTCGAGAATAGTTTTTTGAATGAGTATAAAGATGTACATTTCTTTCTTGTCTTAACCTTCCATACTGTATAGTCCCCCAAGTGTTTGAGATTTGAAGAATGAAATCTCGAGCACTTGATTATTCCTTTCTTTGTGGTCCTTTTCCTGAAAAGGAAAAACATTTCGGACTCGAAGGTATATAGTTTTTTAGATGATGACTGCTTAACCCCTTTTAAAACGTCCGTCAGAAAGTGTAACCCTAGACCGGGAATTGTGTTATTTCCTCGCGTCTTTGCAGGTCTAATATCATCATCTGGTGATGGGTTAGCTTTGTGCCTATCATCTAAAAAAGTTAGTAAAATTTTTAAATGTTCAAAATAAAATCGAACGTGTGATACCTGACGAGGGGTATTCTTTTCCTTTTAGAAAAAATACTTCTTTAGATGGATGGCGTTCCAGCATGTTGGTAGAACTCTTCCGTCCATAGCTTCCAACTCATATGCACATTTTCCAGCTACCCCTCGGATTTTGTAAGGTCCTTCCCAATTTGGATTTAGCTTTCCTGCACCTGCTTCTTTTGTTGATTGAAAGACTTTTTTAGGACGAAATCCCCAATTTTAAAGTACCTGAGATGAGCTCTGCGGTTGTAATAACGCTCTATGATTTGTTTTTGAGCTGCCATCCGTATCAATGCTGCTTCTCTCCGTGGTTCGAGCAGGTCCAGGTTGATCCTTAGTTCGTCGTCGTTTTCACCTTCCGTGGTTGTTGAGAACCTTATGCTTGGTTCGCCAATCTCCACAAGTATTAAGGATTCTGAGCCATAAACAAGTGCGATCGGAGTTTCTCCCGTGGCTATCTTTGAGGTTGTTCTGTATGCCCATAGTACCGCTGGTAATTCATCAGGCCAGTTTCCTTTGGCTTTATTTAGCCGTTTCTTTAGATTGTTGATGATGACCTTATTCGTTGATTCAGCTTGATCGTTAGCCACGGGGTGGTACGGCGTTGAAGTGATCCACTTGATTTGCCAACTTTTGAAGAATTCTGTGATTTGTGAGCCTATGAATTGTGGGCCATTATCACACACGATTTCCTTTGGTATTCCAAAGTGGCATATTATGTTTTGCCATAAGAAGCTTTTAACTTTCTTTTCTCGCACTTGTTTGAACGCCACAGGCCTGGATTAACACCGTTAAAGAGTTGTAACTCTTTTTCTACTTCAGATACAATGCCATTACTAAAGTCAGCAACAAAATCAGCTAGTATTTGAGACTTAATTGCAGTCCTAGGCTGATAAATTATCTCATGCTCACTTAGTTCTATGGCCCACTTGGCTAATATTCCTAATAATTCTTGTTTATGAAGAATATTTCTTAAAGGATATGAATTCACAACAGTGATTGGGTGGAATTGAAAATAGGGTCGTAAGTTTCTAGATGCCATTATTAAAGCTAAAGCTAACTTTTCCAGATGTGGATACCTAGTCTCATCATCTAGCAAAGTTTTACTTACATAATAGATAGGTGATTGTTTACTTTTTTCTTGTCTTACCAATACTGCACTTACAACAATTTCTGAGACATCCAGGTAGATGTACAATATTTCCCCTTCTTTTGGCTTTGAAAGCAGTGGTGCTTTCGATAGATAAATCTTCAGGTTCTTGAGGGCTTGCGGACATTCTTCAGTCCATTCGAACTGATTCTGTTTTTTGAGAACTGAGAAGAATTTAAAACTTTTTTCGGAAGATCTAGAAATAAATCTCCCCAAAGCTGCTATTCTTCCTGTCAATCTTTGAACCTCCTTTTTATTTGTTAAAACATCAGGTATTTCCTCTATGGCTTTAATTTTAGCGGGATTTACCTCTATTCCTCTGTTTTATACAAGGAAACCTAAAAATTTGCCTGATTGCACTCCAAAAGCGCATTTCTCTGGATTCAACTTCATATTATACCTGCGTAAAATATCAAAAGCAGTAGATAGGTGCTGGAAATGGTCTTGTGCTTGTGTTGATTTTACCAACATGTCATCGATGTACACCTCCATCATTTTTCCCAGATGTTCTTGGAACATCTTGGTCACTAGCCTTTGATAGGTGGCTCCAGCGTTTTTAGGCCAAAAGGCATGACTTTATAACAATAAGTTCCCCTATTCGTGATAAAGGAGGTTTTTTCCTCGTCTAAAGGATCCATTTTAATCTGA
The DNA here is from genome assembly GCA_005239525.1 of Nicotiana knightiana. NCBI lineage: Eukaryota > Viridiplantae > Streptophyta > Magnoliopsida > Solanales > Solanaceae > Nicotiana > Nicotiana knightiana. The sequence continues at coordinate 19,495 of ML383591.1, read as the reverse complement.
TTATAACCAGAATATGCATCTAGAAAGCTTAATAGTTCATGACCTGCGGTAGCATCAATCATTTGATCTATATGAGGCAATGGGAATGAATCTTTGGGGCATGCTTTGTTTAAATCAGTATAATCTACGCATACTCTCCACTTGCCATTCTTTTTAGGTACTACCACGGTGTTTGCCAACCAGTTAGGGTACGTTACCTCTCGTATCGAACCAATCTTCAAGAGTTTCTGTACCTCTTCGTCGATCACTTGGTTCTTGAATGGTCCTTGCTTTCTTTTCTTCTGCTTAACAGGTACGAAGGATAGATCTTCATTTAGTTTATGAGTCATCACTTCTGGTGGGATGCATGTCATATCTGAGTGGGACCACGCAAAAATAGTCTACGTTAGCCTTTAAATAATCAATTAACTTACCTCTTCGAGTGGGGCTTAGCCTCGTGCCTATATACACTTTTTGCTCAGGTTTTTGTTCAGATAACGGAACAACTTCGAGCTCCTCCGTAGTTGTTTTGATCTGCTCATCTTCCTCCAGTTCATGAATGATGTCCGGTCTGAAATCCGCATCTGTATGGTATAGTACACCTTTCGTGGTAACTTTACTCTTCTGCTCGTAAGTATTTTCTTTCGTGCCTGTTTCAGCAATTATATCTTTCGTACCTATTTGGACAGTAATTTTTTCCATGTCTGTTTGGGCGGTGTTACCTGTTTGGGAGATTTCTTTATCTCGTAATTCTTCTATTTCTATCTTCTTGTTGTAGTGTAACACATAATTTATATTTTTTGCGGTCTGCTGATCTCCTTTGATTCGTTGAATCCCCCATTCAGAGGGAAATTTAATTACCTGATGCAACGTGGAGGGTATCGCTTTCATGTCGTGGATCCATGGCCTTCCAATGATCACGTTATAAGCCATGTGAGTATCGATGACTTGGAACCTAGCTCTTTTGATCACCCCCTCAGCATAAGTGTTAAGCTCAATTTCTCCTTTTGTTATAACCGTAGAGTTATCAAACCCGGATATGGCTCGTGCTTTTGGGATTACTTGATTCCCCAGTAGCATTTCTTCCACGACTCTTAGCAAAATGATATTGACTGAACTTCCTGGATCAATCAACACTCTTTTCACGTTAGTGTCATGAATAAGTAGAGATATTATCAGAGCATCATTGTGCGGAAGCATTAATCCGCTGCTATCTGCATCATCGAAATTTATATCTTCCTCTCCACGAGCACGTTTCCCGTGTGTAATTGTGAATTTTGTGGTTGTTTTGCAAATCACTCTGTTTACTTCTTCACCGTCGTGTATTATGTTAACGGTTGGAGATGGAGGCTCTGGGGGCTTCTGCATGTTCCTCATGTATGCATGTTTACCTTTATCACTAAACAATTCTGTAAAATAGCCTTGTTTTAACAAATTTTCTACTTCTCCTTGTAAAAATCTACAATCCGCAGTTTTATGCCCATGATCGTTGTGAAATTCACATCAGTGACCTGGGTTTCTTCTACTTGGATTTGACCGCATCTCTTTGGGCCATTTGACCTTGTCTCACATGTTCTCCAATATTGAGACAAGTTCAGTAGTACTTACATTAAAGGTATGATCCCCAATTTGAGTACTATCTCTAGGTCGTACATCTCGATCTTTTCTAGATCTAGACGAGGATGAGATTACATCTCTTCCTTGTAGTCTATAGTCTGACCTAGTATTTTCGAACCTGGAGCGGATATCGCATCCCGAGGGTCCTAAGTAAGGATCGTACCTGTTTTTACCTAATCTTCTATCTGATTCAGGTCATCTGGATCTGGAATGATCTTCATCTCTCGAACGAGCAATGATATCTTCTTCTATTCTGAGTTTAGTATTGTACCTGTTATATACATCGTTCTATGTTGTGGCGGGGAATTCTCTTAGATTCTCCTTAAGTCACCTGGTGGCTTCTGAGATTTTATCGTTCAAATTGCTTGCAAATTCCATGGCTGCCCAATTATCAGGCATCCTAGGTAACTGCATCTTTCTCGTTGAAACCTATCTACAAATTCACGGAGTAGTTCCATGTCTCCTTGTTTTATTTTGAATATGTCTTCCATTCTTTTCTCAACTTTTTGTGCACCAGAGTGTGCTTTTATAAATGAATCTTCAAGCTAAACAAAAGAGTCAATAGAATTTTCAGGGAGAAGAGAATACCAGGTTAGAGCCCCTTTGGTAAGTGTTTCCCCAAATATTTTGACAAGGACTGATTCAATCTCTTGTTTCGTTAAGTCGTTTCCTTTTACCCCAGTTGTGAAAGAATTCACATGGTCGTGTGGATCAGTTGTCCCATCATAATTGGGAACGTCAGGCATTTTAAAATTCTTGCGTATAGGCAAAGGTGCCGCACTAGGATTCCACGGTTATTGAGAATATCTATCAACATCGATGCCTTTGATAACAGGTGGTACACCAGGAATTTGTTCGATGCGATCGTTATGCTCCTTCATCTGTTTCTGCATGGTTAACAGTAAATTTTGTAATTCTAAGTTATTAGATATACCTGGTCTCGTTTCGAGAGATTCATTAGGAGTATCTCCTCTTCCTGAGTTTGCCAACCCAGATTGAGGATTTTCCATGGTGATGGTGTTATTAGGGGGTGGCGCTGGCGGTGTAGGCAACGCTGCTGGTAATCCTCTTGANCCACAGTTTGATCATTATTACCATGGTTGTTATTGGATCTTTCTGGGGATTGTTCCCTTGAACCATGTGGGGTTCCTGAAGGTGATGGAACTGGGGTTCCAATTTTTTGCTGGTTGTTGTCGTTGGGGTTTGACATAATATAAAGGATATCACTTGGAAAGTAAACAAAGATTATCAGATTCCCGGTAACGGAACCAATTTGTTTAACCAAAGAATTAGACCATTTAACTAAAGCTTATTTTTAAGATGAATACGGGTTACTGATAATCGAGATAATGGAAAAATGAATAATAGACAATATCACAGAAATAAAAGATCGAAGTTGATTGTATTTCGAGAATCAGATGCCTTTACAATTTGTATTCCCCTCCCTTATATAGGAGATTCTTATAACGTACGACTGCTGATACGGTTACTCATTAATGACTAATCATGACATTAATGAGGCGTTACAAAGAATAACGGTAAATAAGGGTTCAGTTACACAACGTTCGAGTAATCAATTGTGGGTTCTTGAATCTGCCCGTAGCTTTGTCTAGATTCATTCTGACCGTGCCTCTCTCCCGTTTTGATCAAATTGGACTTCCCGTGGTTGATAAGTTTGTGGGTTTACTGAACAGTGTCTCTCTGTACCGAATCTCTTCAAAGAGTTATTTCCAGCTATCGTGTTTTCCCGTGTCCACGTGACTAGCTGAGTTGTCAAAAGCTGGCTTACGTGTGAAATTCTTTTTTAGCAATACAATACACACGATGTGAATACCGTTCCGTAGTCTCAAAGTAAATATGCAGTACAGGGGGTTCTCCCGGAATATCCTTCTGTAGTCCCAAATTAAATATGCAACCAAACAACAAGCTTCACTAATCATGACATGGGGTCCTACAATTTATCCTAAGTACAAGTTAAGGAAGGCAAGTAAAATCACTAAGCATGCTGCACGTAGGTCAAGTAAACAGTTAAGGTAAGTAGGCATGCTTTCCTAGTCTAACAGAATGCTACACAAGCTAATAAGTTCAAATAAGAGGAAAGACAGGTTACCATTTAATAAAAATCGGGTTTTACAACAAATAGCCCGTTTACGCATTCGTCACCTCACGTACACGGCGCTCAAATAACAACAATAGTACCAAATCCTAAGGGGAGTTCCCTCACACAAGGTTAGGCAAGTCACTTACCTCGAACCAAGTTCAAATCAACTCGAAATTATGCTCTTTCCACGAATATCTGACTCCGAATGGCCCAAATCTTGCCAAAACTAATTACATAACATAACTAAAACTACAAGAAACTAATCTAATGAATGGAATCAAAGTTAAAGTAAGAATTTGGGAAGTCGCTCAAAAAGTCTCCCCAGTCCCACGTCTCGGAATCGAGTAAAAATTACCAAATAAGAACACCCATTCGCTCACGATTTAACTCGTTCAAAAATCATCCAAAACTGATGCCTAAACCCCACTCAAAACTCAGATTTTTGGTTGGGGAACTTTTCCCCCATTTCTCAACTTCCTCACTCAATTTCCTTAATTAGATGAAGAATACAACAATAGATTAATGAAATACGATCAAAAATTGAGTTAGGAATCATTACCCAATAACGTCCTATGAAAATCCTTCAAAATTTCGCCCAAATCCGAGCTCTGCAAGTCCAAAAATGAAAATAAGATCAAACCCTCGAAATCTCTCTTATCTGCGCAGCGATTATCGCTTCTGCGACCCCAGGACCACATATGATGTCCCAGTTCTGCGGCTAGGACTCCGCATCTGCGAATTTTCATCAAACTCCAGAGTCCGCATCTGTGAATTCGCTTTTGCAGCTAATTGTCCGCTTCTACGGAGCCTTGGATCCTTCTCACCTCCGCATCTGCAACTACCCTTCGGCAGATACGGCTCTGCTCCTGTGGCTCACTCTTCGCATCTACGACCACTGACTCTCAATACTAAAGGCGCACCTGCGATCCCAGCCTCACTTTTGCGGTGCTGCACCTGCGGACCTCCCACCGCAGGTGCGAAAGACACCAGAACCAGCAACTCAGAAAATTCTCCTAAGTCCAATTTCCATTTGTTAAGCACCCAAAACTCACCCGAGGCCACCGAGACATCAACCAAATATACCAACCAATCCTAAAACACCATACGACTTAGTCGAGCCTTCAAACCACATCAAACCACATCAAAAACACGAATTACACACGAATTCAAGCGTAATGAACTTTGAAATTTTCTAGATTCTACAACGACATCGAAACATATCAAATCTCGTCCGAATGACCTCAAATTTTACACACAAGTCAAACTACGAACCTACTCCAACTTTTGGAATTTCATTCTGAATACGATATCAAAATTTCCACTGCCGACCAAAATCGCCAAAATTCCAACTTTCGCCAATTCCAGCCTAATTCTACTATGGACCTCCAAATCACGCTTCGGACGTGCACCTAAGTCCAAAAATTACCTAACGGAGCTAACGGAACCACCAAAATCAAATCCGAAGTCGTTTACACACAAGTCGACATCCGGTCGACTTTTCCAACTTAAGCTTCCAATTAAGAGACTAAGTGTCTCAATTCACTCTGAAAACCAAAACGACCCTCCCGGAAAGACACAATAGCAGAAAAAAATACGGGAAAAGCAGTTAATAGGGGATCGGGGTTCTAACTCTCAAAACAACCGGCCGGGTCGTTACAAAACATATTTTTTTTCATGTTATTAATTAAACATATTTGTTATTTATATATTCATTTATTTTGTTATGTATTATTTCCCTAGTGAACTATATTTTAGAAAAATTCGGCCACTGGAGAAAAGGAACCACTTGATAGAGTTTGGAAGATCCAACATACACGTAAATATGATATAGGAGAAACAGTGTGGGTGGATCCACAATCCCAACAGATTCGTGTAATATTCTTAAATAAATACTTTACTATCTTTTACTCCTTTTTATTGGTTTTGGTGTAAATAGCTTGCGTAATTGCAGTGCCAGCTCGAGGAACTTGTGGCTCAGCAACAATCTGAAGAGATCGAGAATCCTATGACTAGAGATGAGATTTTATCCTATGTTCTTAGTGAAAGGATAGGTTATGTTCGTGGTAAAGGGTATGGAAAGAAGCCTCCAAAAAATAGTCGCACGCAAGCGGCAAACATAGAGGCTAGTGTGTCTTCTGCAATAGAAATTGTGCATCAAGATATGCAAGCTGATATGGATCGAAAGTTGCAAGAAGAACCTGAACGGATCGCTGCAGAGTTGAAAAGATAAAACTCTTGGAACCCTCGAACTTAAAAACTTTCGGGCATTTTCGCACCTGCGAAGCCTGGGCTCGCAGTTGCGCTCTCGCTTTTGCGGAGAAAATCTCGCTTTTGCGAAACCCACTTAATAGCCGGCCTCGCTTACCTGTGCTCCGATCTTCGCATCCGTGGGACCGCATCAATGAACCAACCTTCGCTTCTGCGACTCCAATGTTGCTTTCCCAAATCCGCTTCTGCAGTCAATCAAGCGCAGATGCGCATCCGCATCTGCAGAAACCCTTCCGTGCCAGCGACTCCTAGTGGCCTTCCTCCTCTTCGGAGCTTTGTAAACTTAACCGCTTTTGTGGCTCTGCACCTGCGGCCAAACCCATTGCAGGTGTGATGACACCATGTTTGAAGCACCTCAGCTTAACACTTGAGCCAAATTTGATATGTTAACCATCTGAATCCACCTGAGACCCCCGGGACCTCAACCGAACATACCAACAGGTCCTAAAATATGATACGAACTTAGTCGAGGTATCAAATCACATCAAACAACGTCAAAAAGATGAATCGCGCCCCAATTCAAGCCTGATGAAAACTAATGAATTCCAACTTGTACAATCGATGTCGAAACCTATCAAATCAACTCTGATTGACCTCAAATTTTGCACACAAGTCATAAATGACTCAATGAACCTATTCCAATATTCGAAATCAAAATCCGAGCTCAGTAACCACAAAGTCAACTCTCGATTAAACCTCTCAACTCTCCAAACTTCTAATTTTCCATTTTTTTCCATTTCAAGCCAAAATCACCTACAGATCTCCAAATCACTATATGGATACACTCCTAAGTCCAAAATCCCCTATGGAGCTACCAAAACTGTCAAAAATTCCACTGGAGCCATTTACACATAGGTCAACATCCTGTCAACTTTTTTTAACTCGGGCTTTAAACCTTGGGACTAAGTGTCCCAATTCATTCTGAAACAACCCCGGAACCAAACCAACTGCCTCGAAAAGTGACATAACAACAATTAAGTATAGTAAGTAGTAAATGGGGGAATGGGGCTAAAACACTCAAAATGACCGGCCGGGTAGTTACAAGTACAACACGTGCTTTCAGAACTAATAGTCACATTTTCCCTTGGCCAAGCACCTGCATAAGTTAGTCTGTAACGTAACAAAATTAAAAAAGGAATGGAGTTCGTAACTTAGCGGTAGTACCGCTTTAAGTGTGCCACGTTCTAGTTGTTCAGTAGTTGTACATCGTTTCCTGATTCGAGTTTATACGAGCCTTTGTCGGTTATTCCAGCAACTTTATGCGGTCCTTCCCAATTTGGGCCCATTTTTCCCCATTTGGGTTCTTGGTGTGTATTTTTACTTTTCTCAATACCAAGTCCCCCAATTGAAAATATTGAAGGTTGGATCTTTGGTTGTAGTACCTCCCTACTTGCTACTTATGGGCGGCCAACCGGACCAGGGCGACTTCCTGCCTTTCGTCCAATAATTAAAGGCTTGTGGTCATAGCCTCGTCATTTGACACTTCGGTAGCAGACTGGAACTTGAGGCTCGGTTCCCCTACCTCGACTAGTATTAAGGCTTCCACTCAGTAGACTAGAAAGAATGGTGTCGCCCCGGTACTCGACTTCAAAGTCGTACGGTATGTCCACAAGACTTCGGGTAAGATTTCCTTCCACTTTCCCTTCGAACCGGTTAATATCTTTTTCAGGTTTTGGAGTATAGTTTTGTTCGTCGATTTCGCTTGCCTATTACCACTAGGGTGGTAAGGAATTGATAATATCTTCTTGATCATGTGGTATTCGAAAAACTTACTTACCTTGCTGTCGATGAATTATTTTTCGTTGTGGCAAACGATCTCTGTTGGTATCCCAAATCGACATATTATATGATCCAGATGAAGTCGATGACTTCTTTCTCCCGGACCTTCTCGAACACCTGAGCCTCGACCCATTTGGAAAAATAATCGGTCATGAATAGTATGTATTGGACCTTATGGGGCGCCCAAGGCAGGGGGCCGACAATATCCATTCCCCACTTCATAAACGGCCATGGCGACAGGACCGGGTGGAACATCACTTCCAGTTGATGAATCATCGAGGCGTGTCTTTGGCACTTATTGTATTTCTGTACGAAGTATTTTGCACCCTTCTCCATTTCATTCCAATAGTAGCCAGCTCTGATTAGCTTTGAAAGTAAGGATTCTGCCCCCCGAATAGTTCCCGCAAGTGCCCCAGTGGAATTCTCTCATGGCGTATTCGGTCTCTCCCGAACCTAAGCATCTAGCTAGTGGGCCAAAGCAGGATCTTCTAAACAATACCCCCTTCGACTAAGATAAATTTGGCAGCTTTAGTGGGTGCGGCTCTCGATTCCTTGGAATCCGGTGGCAATTTTTCTGTCTTCGGGTAGTCTATATATTTTTTTCTCCAATCCCAAATCAGAATTGTCGAGTTTACTTCAACGTGACTTTCTTTTACCATCAAGTTCATCAGTTGCACCACTGCCTCGAGATGAATTCATCGGAGTCAACGGACGACCCCAAGTTGGCCAGTGCATCGGCCTCACTGTTTTGGTCTCGAGGTATGTGCTACAGAGTCCATTCCTTGAATTGGTGCAGGGTTACCTTCAATTTTTCCAAGTACCTCCGCATTTGTTCCTCTTTTACTCTGAACGTTCCGTTGAATTGACTTATAATGGGGAGAGAGTGATGTTTGGCTTCGATCACTTTGCCCTCGAGGCTCTTAGCCAGTTCTAGACCTGTAATCATAACTTCTTACTCGGCTTCATTGTTAGTCAATTTAACAGTTATAATAGACAGTCTAATTACACTTCCCTCGGGTGGTTTTAACACGAAACCGATCCTGGAACTTTTTGTGTTGGATGAACCATCCGTGAATAGGGTCTAGATTCACGAATTAGTCCCTGGGGTGAGCAGAAATTCCCTTTCGACCTCCAGTATCAAGGCCAATGTGAAGTCGGCCACGAAGTCTGCGAAAATTTTAGATTTTATGGCAGTCAGGGGTCGGTACTCGATAATGTACCCACTAATCTCCATGACCTATTTGGCCAGCCGGCCCGAGATCTCAGGCTTATGCATGATATTCCTCACTGTGTAAGAGGTTACGACACATATGAGGTGGCATTGAAAGTACGGTTTTAGTTGCCTGGAAACGCTTAGTAAGGCGAGCGCTAACTTTTCTAGGTGAGGATACCGTATTTCGGGATTGCCTAGGGTTCCACTAACATAATAAATAGGAAATTGTATAACTTCTTTCTCCTAGACTAAGACACCACTTAGCACCACCTCGAAAATCGCCAATTAGAGGTACAGTTGTTCGTCTGCCTTCGGAGAGTGCAACAAAGGGGGGGCTCGTCAGGTATCGCTTGAGTTCTTCCAAACCTTGCTGGAATTTTGGAGTCCAAGAAAAATTGTTCTTCTTTTCAATAGTGAGAAGAACCAATGGCTCTTAGTTGACGACCTTGAGATGAACCGGCCCAAAGCTGTTATCCGTCCGGTTAGTCTTTGAATTGCCTTGACGTTGTCGACTATGGAGATGTTCTCTATGGCCTTTATTTTGACGGGGTTGATCTCTATCTCACAATTAGATACCATGAACCCAAGAAACCTGCCTGAACCGACCCCAAATGCACAATTCTCCGAGTTTAGCTTCATGTTGTACTTCCTTAGTGTGTCAAAGGTTTCCAGCAAATGTTTTAAATGATCCTTTACTCACAGGGACTTGACCAACATATCGTCAATATAAACTTCCATTGATTTTCCTATTTGTTCTTCGAACATCCAGTTTACTAGGAATTGGTATGTGGCGTCGACGTTCTTTAGTCCAAACGCCATTACATTATAGCAGTAGGTAACGAACTTTGTTATGAAAGAAGTCTTCTCTTGATCGTCCTGGTCCATCCGAATTTGGTTGTATCCAGAGCGTCGAGAAAAGTAAGTATCTCATGTTCGGACGTCGCGTAGATCATTCGATCGATGTTAAGCAAAGGGAAAGAATCCTTAGTAAATGCCTTGTTTAGATCCTTATAATCTACACGCATTCTCACTTTATTCCCCTTTTTAGGTACTACCACTACATTAGCTAACCAATCAGGGAATTTAACTTCCCAGATGGAACCTATTTTTGAACGTTTGGATACCTCATCCTTGATGAATGTATGTTTGATCTCGGACTATGGCATTATCTTCTGCTTGACCGGTTGGAACTTAGGATCCAAACTCAACTTATGACTGGTTACCTATGGTGGGATCCCTATCATGTCTAGAAAAAACAATCAGCATTAGCTTTAACAAAATCAGTAAGTTTTTTTCATGAACTCGGAGGTTAACCCCGTGCCCAGTATACCTTTCAATCTGGTAGCTGCTCGATTAATATAACTTGATCCAAATCCTCTACCATTGATTTGGGGACGTCGATGTCATTGAGTGTTATGAATGATCTCGGGACACTGTAATCGTCCTCACCATCCGTTGTTCTTCCTATTTTTCTAGTTCGGCTTGGGCTGGTACCGTTGATTGCTATTTAGTTTCTTCTTTTCTGGACAATCCCGCACTTCTTGATATTGAGATCGTGGGTACCGAAATCAGTTCATCGACAACAAACATTTACCTTGTGGTCGACTGCTCTCCGTAGATCATTTTAACTCCCCTGGCGTGGGAACTTTCAGCACCTGGTGTAAGGTTGAAGGTACCACCCTCATGTTGTGGACCCATGGCCTTCCGAACAAAGCGGTGTATCTCATATCCCCTTCGATCACGTAGAACTTCATTTTTTGGGTTGTCACGGCAGTGTTTACCAACAAAGTTATCTCTCCTTTCGTGGTCTCACATGCCATGTTGAACCCAACCCGGACCACCGATAGGATTTGATCATGTAACCCCAGTTGCTCTACAACCCTTGATATTATGATGTTGGCCGAGCTACCTGGATCAATCAACACACATTTAAATCGAGATTTATTGATAAGTACAGATATTACCAGTGCATCATTGTGAGGTAGTATTATGACCTCGGCGTCTTCATCGCTGAACAAGATAGCTTCCTTTGAAATGTAATCCCGGGTGCATTTTTCCCTCGTAATAAATGCTTTAGTGCATTTTGGCATTGGCTCTTGGGGAACATCGACTCCCCCAATGATCATGTTTATCACGTGCTGAGGCTCCTCTTGTTCGAAATGTTTGTTGGAATCCCTGATCCTGAAGTGGTTTTTGGCTCGCTCACTTAGGAATTTTCGAAGGTGCCCAATGTTGAATAATCGAGCACCTTTTTCTCTTAATTGTCAGCAATCTTCGGTCCTATGACTATGAGTGACATGATATATACATATCAAACTAGGATCTCTCCGTGTAGGTTCGGATTGCAATGGCCAGGCCACTTGGTCTCTTTGGTTCGCCCTATGGACGACACGATGCTTTCAGCGTCCACGCTGAAATTGTACTCCAATAATCTTGGTGATTCCCTACTCCCGAGCGACCTGTCGAACCCACTCTTGCTCATCAAGCCCCGACCACTCGGCCCTCGATCACTAATCTTCTCGTTTCTAGTTGGGTGATGCCCGGATCCGTTTCCCCTCCGATCCCTGTTGTATGCCTGATACTGATCTCAAACTGGCCATAGCTCTTGATCAAGGTCCCTCTTTGATCTATCATATGTTCTGATGGGTAAACATATCCAGAAGGGGCACTAAGTTGATCGTCTTCACCTATTCTTTGATTGGTATCTGTTGTGGACGTCGGCTCAGGTTACGTTGGGTACTCCACCAAATTCTTTTAGCTGTTGAGAGGCCACAGAACTTCGGGGGTTTATCCCCTGGCTGAATGCTTGAACTGCCCAGTTATCCGCTACTGGTGGCAGGTCTATCCGTTCCATTTAGAATCTTGACACGAATTCCCTGAGCATCTCGTTATCCCTTTGTTTGACCTTAAAAAGATTTGACTTTCGAGCCTCGACCTTGATGGCCCGGTATGGGCCTTTACAAAAGCATCTACAATCATAGCAACCGAGTCAATGGAATTTGGAGGCAGGTTGTGATACCATATCATTTCCCCCTTGGACAAAGTTTCCCCAAACTTTTTCAGTAACACCGACTCGATTTCATTATCTTTCAAGTCGTTCCCTTTGGTCGTGCACCCATAGGAGGTTACATGCTCATTTGGATCCGTGGTCCCATTATACTTTGGAATGTAGGGCATTCAAAAACTCTTCGGGATCAGCTTTGGTGCCATGCTCGGGGGGAAGGGCTTCTGGATAAATTTTTGGAGTCAGGTCTCTTCAATATCGGAGGTGCTCCCGGGATCTTATCGACCCTGAAGTTGTATATTTTACTTTCTTATCACTGTCCTTATTCTTTTTCTCGCCTGACTCCAACCATTTTGTTAATTCTTCGAGCATCTTCATTACCTTAGAAGTTTCTCCGGGCTTGACTTCACCCGGGCTTACGGCAACTTGTTTATCTCTACGCGTATTTTTCTGGGATTGTTCGGCTCGACCCTGCTAGGGGTGTGTCTTTGGTTCTGCAGCTGCACTATTGCTGCTTGTTGAGCATGCAACATATCGAAAATCAATCATAAGCTCAGCCTATCACCTTCACCTTCGGGCACTTCTCGAGCCGTTGGTCGTTGTCCCCTGCAAACACTGTTTTCAGGATCAATGGGTAAATTAATGTTGATGGCCACCTGCGAGTTAGCATCGACCGGATCGGCGGCTGGGACACCATTGAGATCTGCATAAGGCACATCATTATTGGGCATTACATTATTATTTGAGTTGTAATAGCCTGACTGAACGTCAACGTTCAAGTGAGCAGATGACATCCTTAAGCTGGCCTCGAATTAAGATTTCAAATAAAAAGTGTAAAATATGGTGTGTTATGGAGATTCTTATAAATTACCACTATTATTCTTAGCCTCACGGTGGGCGCCAAATTATTTACCCCAAAAATGAGTAACAATTAAATTTGTATGCAGTTTAAAGGATACGAAGTATAATTCAATACAAATAATTAAGAATAACATATAAATGAATTCAAATGAAACAAACGATCAAACCAATCGCAATGTAATGACCAAGCATGATTTTAGATTGAACAGCATGACTCGCCTTCGATTGGACCCTCAGTATAAGATAGATCGCGAGTGAAGAAAAGAAGAAATGAGTAATGCCTTGAAAAGTAGTTAGAAGACAAGAGTAAAGTTTTATTGCTTTGAATTGTGTGTTACGATGTGTTAGAATAAAGAAAAACTTCACATTTATATAGTAGGAGAATTTCAGTCCTAGTACAAGTCTATAAAGGGTAAAAATCTTTTTTTTCGGTAATTGTTGCTCCACAATTGATACTGAACGGGATCCACGCCGTAATATCCGGTTGAGGGAGAATATTACGGCCTCCTATCCGTCATGCATAACCATTCACCTCGTCTCCCGAGGTCCAAAAGTTGTACTTAGTCCGGGGTACGTCGCTTTACCGTATTTGATCTCAGATACATCGTTCATTCTCCCTGGGTCTCGATACGAGGGGTTCCTGCCCTCGATTAGAATGACGTCGAGTCGCGGATCCCCTCCGTTCTCTCATAGGGGAATCGGGGAAAACTTTACCCAGAATTTACCCGTACACAATATGTACTACAACAATGATCGTATTCTTAATAGACTTGGTAGGAGTTGGTCCAATTTGTGGAGTACGCTTTTTCACATTGTTGCGTAGGAATTGTTAGGCAAACCTTGAACGTTGAACGATTGAGCTTTTATAAGCCTCTCAAAAGGTAAGTCACACACGTGAGCTTTAGTATGTAGTGCCGGCTCAGAAACAAGCCCCGAGCGAGTCCCAAGAAATCTTTTAAATACTAACAACGGACGTATACTTCATTTCATGCACCTATACGATAATAATCCCTCTGTTTCAATTCATGTGAATTTATTTCTGTTTTAGTCCGAAAAAGAATTATCTATTTCCTTATTTGGAAACAATTTACCTTTATGCGATGATTTATAGCCACACAAAATACATGGGCCTCATTTTCTACCATAAGTTCAAAAATTTTCTTTCTTTTCTTAAACTTCGTGTCCGGTCAAATAAATTCACATAAATTGAAACGGAGGGAATACGATATAAGAGAGGTGAATCAAGTCGTTACCGATTTACTTATTTTGAAATCAGCAAATTAATTCAAAATTACATTTGATTTGTTAATCATCAAAACTCATATAATTCAATATCGACTGAATTGATCCGGCCAGCACATAACTATTATGCTCGAAAATATCTTTGTACGTAGGGAGGATATATACAGGGAAGATACATAATTGGCTATGACAAGTTCAGAGCATTCAATAGTTCCAGACACTTTTGTCTTTACACGATAGTTGTGAAAGAATCAGTCTCCACGTTTTTTTTGTAAGCGTTTAAGGTGGTCCATTTATGTTCAACATAAAAGGACTCGAGGGTGTCATCATGCCTTTGTCTACTAAATATAGGATAGTCCTTGTGAACCTGTGATCCTATACATGCATCATATCCTGTATAATGAATATGTCCCTCAGTCCACGTGTCGCCTATACATGCATCATATCTTGATAATGAATATGTCCCTCAGTCCACCTGTCGCGATCCGTTACATTAAGTTTTCGCGTGGACTTCGGAGAGTCCATTATATATAACCTTATTTTACATTTCTGTGACTATTTCCACAGCTCGAATCTGTGATCTCCTAGTTATATGGCAATAACTTTACTTAAGGCTCCCCTTCAATCTAAATGTGCGCATGTTTGTTTGAATATTAAAGTTATTAAAAAAATACATTTTTATTAAACTCGATTGAAGAATTAACTCAAATAGTCGCTTACCCTATCGCTTAAACTAAAAATAATCGGTGAAAAATGTATAATATATGTATTTTTTTTGTATTAAATATGTATAATTGTGTACAATCTATGTGTGAGGCTAAAAAAAATAAACAATTAATATAACCGGCTATTTATGTAAAAATCGCTTCTTTTATCAACTTTCTTGTTCTGTTAGGTTTTCACATTTGGCATTTGATGTTTCTAAGCCGACTAATCTGGATTCATGCATGCTAAGCCTACTTTAGAGACATATAAAACGATCATAACTAAATTAATTTTTAGTAAATCGTTAATAAAAATTATTTACATGTAGATGAAACAATAAAGAAAAAGCATATCTTGTCAAGGCAAGTATTTCTGGGCACAAAAGAAGCATCATAATAGGGGGGGGGGGGGA